>WEKX01004422.1:328042-397656 GCA_013390025.1 Pitta sordida | reverse complement strand
GCAACAGATAATAAAAGCAAAGGCTACAAATTACCAATAAGGAGTGCCTGCTAATGGAGAGAATGGAGAAATGTCATTAGCATTTAAGAGGAAAGATTTTTATGACCTAGTGCTGCTTTCCATTATGACTCATGTAAAAAAAAAAAAAAAAAAAGAAGAAAGAAGGAAAAACACTAGACTAAGAGTTAATTTACATGTGTAAGTGCCTGAGACTCAGTCAGCCACTGATTGGTACAGTTCCGTGTAATGAGTGACAAACGTAAGCACGTATTACCAGCAATTAGTATTAGCACAAAAGTAAGAGCCTAATTTTTATTAGAGGCTTTTAATGGAATGCAGGTTAGTAAAAACTCCCTAAATTGTGGTTCACTTTAAGCCCAAATAGTACCAATGGTACATTAGGACTAACACTGCACGATCACTTAGCTTCCCAAGAAGTAGGGATTCTGTTTTCATTCTCAATACTAATGTAGGTAACATAGAGCTTTTAATGACCTGTGTATAGTTATTTGATCACTAAACAGTAACTAGTCTCTTTTTATTAGCCAACTTCTGTGTTCTGAAACATCAACATTATAATTACAAATGGCTTAATTCTAGGGTTTTTCTTCAAAATGGGGACACATTTTTAGAATGGTTTAAGACTTTCATGATTAATTAAAAAGAAGGCTTGAATATTTAGAGTAAACTGTATGACAAAGATGAGTAAGAGATAGCAATGCTTTAATAACCTGAGAGCCCGTGACTCAGGCAAATGCTGACAAAATCCTGCTTCAAAATAGACAAGCACAGTAGCTTAGTGCCATCGTAAAAAAGACATTTAAAACACAGAAGTTGTTTTCTTAATGTAACAATATTTTGGAGCATGGTTTCCTTATCTTAGTGCTTTTCCTTATTGTTAGTGCTAACAGTACTTAGCTGAGCACTAAACAATATTTCTATGTTGTTCAAACATAAAAACACTGAACACTAACAATATTTTTGCTGTCCCTGTTTACAATATCACTCCTTGTTTCTGTTCTTAATATAAATAAATAAATAATTTCAGCTTATTCTCCATTTTTTTGTCCAACAGGTATCTGAAAGCAACCTGAACTGTTTAAAGCAAATCCCAGCAGTTTTTTGATGTTGCCTCCAACACAATTATTTTGCCAAAGCAGTACAGGCCTAACTTCACTTCCTGCATTTCAAAACAGAGAGCCTCTGTCAGCAAGTCAGACCAGTACATGTTCTGAGTCTCCAGCTCTTTGCTATTTCATTTTCATCTGCTGATTGTTAAATACGAGTAAATCAGACTGCAGTGAAATACAGTCATGATCTCCACTGGGCAAATGAGTTGCAAATATTCTGAATTAAATATGGCTCCTTATTATTAACGTGAGCTGCTCTTCCACTCACTGCACTGCTTTATGATTACATAAGCAGAAGGTTTCTTATCCCAAATTCAGTGCCTTCTGCAAAATTTCAGAAACCTGGATCTCTTCTTCAGGAGGCAAAACCCATGTAGAGTTGCCTGCTACAGAATATCAGGCAAGAAAATCAGTCATTCAGAAATCTGTGAATTTAGAAAATTAGTACAGACAGAACAAGTAGATTTTTTTAAATTCACATATGAATGCAAAGTCTTAGAAATACATTTTAAAGTATAGTTCTTGTATTCATTTCCCAGGTGATTTTTACAACTGAAGTCACTAATGTACCTCAAGCAAGTCAGCAGGGGGAGCAGGCAACCAATCTGGAAATAAAAATACCACAGTCTCTCTCTTTAAAATGTGGAAACATGACAGACAGTCTGAAAACACAGGACACAAAAGCAATGGGGATTTATAAAGAAAAGCAGGTATTTACACTAATGCATCGTGCAGCCTCTTTCTACCCTTCGAGCATTGAATGTCATGGCAATTAACACTCCCCTCTCCAAACCCTCCCATTTCTCCATGGTGTAAACACCACTGTCTCTGTATTTAGATTTTATACTCAAGTTGCAGAAGCCCAGCATTCATATTCAATAGATAAAGCATAAATTATATGATGAAACAGCAGCAATTGCAATGACCCCACACACATTCTGAAACCACAGATCAAAGGACTGCCCCTGAATGAAAAATGTAAGAGTAACTTAAAACAAGAACAACTACTACTTACAAAAATTCCCTTCATGGGAGCCAGACATAAAACACTTATTTTCCTGGGGAGCACATGCTTGTAAAATAACACCTGGCAAACACAGATTGCTCCATCCATTACAGAAACTTATTAATTTAAGAGCATAACACAGAACACACAACTTAGTTAACAGATCATTCTTTTACTACTGCTGATTTGAGAACTAACACAGACTAGTTCTTAACTTGCTCTGCAATTTAATTCTCTAAATCAAAACAAAAAATCTCAGCTGGTTAGAGCTGCCAAATACCTCTAGCTTCTCTACTAATAAAGAAATTTTACACTCAAATTTGTAATGTGCCCTTAAAACAAAATTCACAAGCTATGTAAAAAAAAAAAAGATTCAAGTTAGCTTGGGCAAAGATAATTTTATAATCTTATTTTAATTTTCACATTCAATTTAATGGAAGTTTCTTAAACTGTTAGCTGATATAATCTGGCAGAGTCGCATCAAAGACTCCAATAACCCTAGGAAAGAATTTTGGTTGAATTTGACATGTTATGTACCCGTCTTGAATCACAAAGAGAGCATTTTGTTGCACTGTATGAACTACAGTAAAGGGCAGGCATGCCAAGCACTGCACAGATTCAGTACAGGCTGATGGCCCCTGCCCTGAAGCACTCATGAGCCTCTAAACAAATTGTAGCTCCTCCTTGTACGATCAGTAACAGGACTGGTAAACACCAGCACTGTCAGGGGACCTAACTCTGCCAACTTGCGTCTTCAAAACTGTGAAATGACTTCTACTCTTCAACTTCTACAGATCACTCTGGCCAGTGATCCAAATATTACATTAGCAGTAACAAGTGTCACATTGCAAGATCAAAAGTAACTTCACGTAGTTTCCCTCGGAGCAAAGGAGTAATCCCTGACTTCTTACCTGAAATTCATCAAAACATAAGAGAGCAGCCTCTTGGCTTATTTCCTCTGCCACCGGTGCAATTGGATCATAAGATTTGGCCATAAATCCTGCCTTTCTCTTGGGCAAGCTCTGCTTAAGGCGATGTATTCCTTAGTTGATAAAACAGAAAAGAACAAAAATTTATTTCTTTTTCTAAGATAGGAAGAAAAAAATTATTTAGCTTCCAAATAAAAAGTAACCCAGTCCAGTAAAAATCAGAAAGCTTCAAACTTAATCTAGTTTAAAGAAGCTGAAGGAGTTTCCAACCACATTCAGGCAACAATTAAAAGCTCGCAGATGCCGTGATTCATATTTTCCCGTTTAGGTATATGCAAAACAAAAATCAAAGAAGTCTCCAGTGCTACATACCTGTCCTTTCTCTTTTATACATTGATATAAATTACAGTTTTATCTTGCTCTGAAGGTATTTTTAGAATCCATTTAGTTAAAAGAATGCAGACATAGCAACAGTTATACTTTAAAACGTGAAGATGATGACACTGGCATAAGGTGAGATATCCATACTTTACTGTCTCATGGATTGTATTCCGTCTGACTGTAAACAAACACTTGGAAAGCAAAGATCCAGCAGTAGGAACCTATTTTTGTTAAGATTAAGCACAAATGACAAGAAATGGGAACAAAATCTCAAGAGTGACCCAGTGATGATAGAAAAGTGGGCACTGAAAATTGATCCAGTTGTTTACACCGATGAAAGCTTCCGATGGAAAATGCAGCTGTCACAACACTTGGAAATGTCAGCAATACTTAACAATTTCACAGTATTATGCATAAGGTCATAGAATTTAGACACAGAAGCAAATTTTAAAATACCTAAACCAGCAACTTTGTCAAAACAAAGTGCCTTATTCACACTGTCACAAAATTTTCTGAAATTTAGGATCAACCTTTATTATTTTTTCCTCTAAATTATGGACAGTCAACCGGAACAGTTCCCATTCTCCTTGGCAATTGTACCTGATTTAGTTATTCCTTATTCCAAACGCAGATAGGTTTAACCTTCCCAGTTTTAGTTTTACCAATTACCTTCTTCAGATTTCATGCAAGCTGACTGGTAACTGGAAAACATTTAGTTAAGGATTTAATCCAAAACAATTCACCCAAGTTTCTATACAAGCAGGTATATAAACGTATTTCTCTTTCAGAAAAGATATTTGAGAAATAATATCCAATTAATATCTACACTGGCATGAGAGAAAATGCTAAAATGCTTTAACTTTTCTCCTACTTTTTAACTTCTTTTTTTCTTGCTTAATTACTTGAATAGTTACAGGGATTAATATGAATATGAGAATGAGACAGACTTTAGATACTGTATTCCATAAAATACTTGTCAATGTTTTTATCTGCACTTACTCTGGTGTACATCCAACATGAATCCATGAAAATGGACCCTCTTTTTCCTTTCCACTTCTAAGTGAGAATAGAACATGTCCATCACCATTGTCTTTCCCGTGCCTTTAAATAAAAACAATAAAAAACACCCAACAAATAGTTCATTTAAGAACAGTATGTACCGATTACAATAATGATTGTTTGCTAGTTTTGAACTAATTAAACTACTCTTTCACAGAAGAAGTACTTTCACAGAAGACCAGACTGCTGCAAAGAACAGTTCTGTTTTCTATTCAAAAACATGGAACAACTGCACATTTATTTTTCTGTTTTAAAATTTTGATTCATACAGAGATGGCCCAAAGGTTGCACAAATGACTCTACATCCATTCAGAAGATATCCTTATCCTCTGGAAAGCAAGTATGATTTCATGGTGCATTGTTGCAATTAGAATATACAAATTCTCTCTGATATTACTTCCCAAATTCTTAAATTGTATTCTTAAATATGAGTGAATGGGTAACACTACTCATAGTAATGTGGTTCAATCAAACAGCCTCCAGCATTCAGAGTGTAATTGTATTAAATCATTTCATAATGTGGAAGAAAACTAACCCTGGAAAATTCATTAAAGCAATAAAGAATTTGACTAGACGTGCATTTAGAGAAAATTTCATTGAAAGCAAATGAAACTTACCAACATCTCCATAGACATAAAGACCTTTTGGAGGTTTGCTTTTTGCAAGGAGCTGCAAGTAAAGAGAAAAAGAATAAATAGGGATATGGGGTAAAATAAAAACCAAGCACACTGCTGTGGTAAAAAAGTAGCTACACTAAACCACAAAAGTAGCACTAGCTAGCAAAGTGTAATCTTGAATAAATCATCAGCTCAGAACTGATAAGCAATCTTAACACTGTATTTGTGGGAATTCAATAAAACAGGCCAAACACATATGCAGGGTTTGGGGTTGGTTTGCTTGGGGTTTTTTTAGATCACTGTGAATATATCCCAATCTCCAGTCCTAGCACACATGACTTTTTATCAAAACACATATATGATTTAACGTCTCCCAATCCCTCATCATCAAAACAAATCCTTTCCCTCATTAAGCCATTTGAACAGTCTGAGAAAAAAGGATATAAAATTAAGCAGTATCGCAGTATTATAGATATATGCACTATATACCTGTTAGAGCAGCTCTGCTAAAGACAGAAGCTACGTGTTAGGATTTAGAAAATCAGTATTGCAAAGCCAGTGAGCACTGTAGGTCCCCTTTCTCTCAGCTTTGAATCTTCAATGCAGAATCAATTCTGGTTTAAACATGATTAAAGACAATGGAGGCACAGTAAAAATATGTGCCTATATACACATGCATATGTGTGTGCATGTATAAATATATAAACATATAAAAAAGATATTTTGAAAGTAGTTTTTTTTAACCGTTTGTTCAAGTGAGTCATTTTTACGTGGAATGAACACTGCTTAAAAAATTTAAATGTCTTAAATGTCTTATATGTCCTGAATATTATTATGACACCTGATGGCTTATTCTATTTTACTCAAATACATATTTTTATGGAAAAACTTCCAATAACGTCAAGACTTTCAATTTGAAATAGTCCTCTTCCCCTTCCCCAATACTGTGCATAGCCAATTCCAAGTATAATCCTAAAAAAACACAGTTCCTAAAAAACTAGAGATGGTAACAAAAATTCTATCAAGTCCATGAAACTGAATCAACATCCACAAAAACACATCAGAAGAGTATTTGGTTATTTGGAAGTGCTCCACTTTCAGAGCTCTACGGGCTGAGCCAACACAGAAGAAAATTAAAGTTGCGACCCCATGGTCTCATTTGGAGCTGGGCAATTGCTAAACAACTTGAATGTAAAGCACTTCTTCAAAATACAGTGCCAGGTTAAAGAAATAGAGGAGACAGTAACAAAATACTAATTAAATATGAAAAAAAAAAGACTAAAAGGTAGAAAGGCAATGTCTCACGTCTGTAGCACCAGTTAATTCAGAAAATATGCAAGCATGGCTCTTACATAAGATTTCCTTTTAGATTTCATTTAGAGGAGAGACATTCATAAGAATATCTTTAGATTCAATTCGATATTAACAACAGTCATTTCAACAAGATAAAAGACTATCACATTCGACTTATTACATATAATTTGCAGTTTAAGCAGGAATGACACAAAACTAGAAAAACAAATCAGTGTGTAGAGTATGGATTTACCTGTCTGTAGAGGTTATACAGTGATCCTCCGCATAGCTGCAATCTGTAATTTGCGTGATCCCACACTCGCTGCTGATTTTCCAGCGAGTTGTGGGACCCAGCACGTGCGCAGAACCTACCGTGACCCCAGTCTGCTCGACCCCCAGCCCCACCACTTGTGCCGTGCCAGGACTCCCCGCTCACGTGGTGCGCCACACCGGCCCCCACCCTGGCGGAGCACAGCCAGACATCTGAGACAAGCCCTGCTCTCAGGAGCGTCCTCCAGACCTTATTAGGGGAGGGGGCGTGGCTACAGGCGTGGCGTACTCGACTTCGTAGTGGGGTCGCTATCTTTGCAGATCCCATGACTCGTGTGAAGATGGCCAGACCCAACAGCCTGCGAGTAACGGGGGATCACTGTATAACTAGAACAAGCATTGCTGCCTCTATTTTTATACCATTTTTTTCACTGTAAGATTTTCATTAATTACGTTTAACCATCTTGTTGTTTTTCTTTTTAGGTATATTTATTTCTAGAAATCACAGAAAAAAAAAGGGGTCTGACTAAAGGAAATAAATACAATGGCTTGGGCTCCATAAAAGTCTAAATCAATTTCTGGTTGATTTAAAAAATTAAATTGAGTTTCCCTGTGAGGACAGCGATTTTTGAGTGATATCTAACTGCTGAAAAGGATGGATACTGTGGCTGATCAAAAACGTTTGCTGAAGCTGATCATCTCTAAAAGCAAATCAAATGTCAGAAAACCTCTTGTCCTCTTGGAGCAATTAAATAAGTTTATAGGAATATCTGACATATAATTCTGCCGAAAGTGATAATATTACTGACAGCTTTAGGATAATCACTTCCTCAATACTGTCAGCTATTGTATAACGCTAAGAATTTATTTTCATACTCTTGGGTTGTTTTGCTGGTTTTGTAGGATTTTTCTTAAAATATACTTTATCTTTTAAAAGTAAGATTGACCAGTAGATTTTCAATACTGAAAACTCAGACATCCTACGAGTCTCAAGGTATTCTGCATGATAAAATGGATATTTTTTTCTTTTCTTTTTTAATTATTTTAATGCATCTGCTGAAGTCTGGAAGTTGTGTAAGAAAAAGAGCAACTGATAAAATCCCATCAATGTTCTTGATTCAATTTAAAGCACAGTGAGCAGTCTGAATGGTATGTGAGGGCAAAGAAAGCAGAAGACTGATCTTGATTCTATTCAAACTCACACTCTGAAAAAAGGAGGGTGGAGATCTATATATAATAATGTTCAATTTGGTGACATTACATTTTCTTTTGCAATGATGGCAAGATTTAAGGATGTTAAAGTTCAGGACATTGTAAGTATTAACCAAAGATATTAAGTGATGCACAAACACTGAGTTTGAATGGGAGAATTTTGAAAGGTAAGCATAGGTTTTAAAGGCTCCCCACCTCCTTTCAAACAACGGCATCATCATAAATGTGTCAAACCTCTTGAGTCCTCCAGGTTTCTTAATTTACACAACATTCTTTGCAACAACTTAAGTGCTTCACAGAACTTCATTATCATCAGGACATGCTACGACAGAAGCCTTTTTGCCTCTTATATACAGCTGACTTACACATTTTAATTTGAAAATTACTCATATCCTAAAAATTTCTTCCACAAGATAATACACACATTAGCATCCACGGACTTACAGAATTCTCTTCGGTGTTATCAAAATGTTTTCATAAAATCACACCTAGATTTCTGTTTCATAGAATAGGAAGAGACCTTATTTAGCCCAGTTCCAACCTCTCTGCCATAGGCAATGGGTACCTTCCACTCGACCAGACAGCCCAAAGCTCCATTTTACACATTTCTGGTTCAAAACTGTATGCCCTGCGCTTTGATCCTATCATATCCAAATTTTCTTTTTTGCTTAAACTTCAATCAATCAATCAATCAATCAATATTCTACCTCACTACGGAATTAAATTGGTCAAAACATCTCCTTCATTCTGAAAATATCTTACTCTTTCCTAAATACATATCTTCAACAATGAGCAACATCTTTCCACCTTCTCCCATGCCCCAACACTAGAAGCAAGGAACTCCTTTCCTGGGAATATTTACACTCTGATTTGAAAAAGATGGTTAGGCTACTAAGCTGGCTAATTAAAATATGCAAAATCTAACAGACAAGTCTCCCTTAAACACTAACAAAACTGCCTCTTTCTCCCACTCTTTCAAGATCCTTTTTGGCTGCTGTTGTAGCTGAAGATATTTTCAAGGCCTTGAATGATGTTTACTATTGTTCATACCTCTTTTCAAAACATGACCTCACTTATAATTGAGCTTATTTCAAGTCATTAGTACAGCTACTCAACAACTCTTAAGATGTCCCAATTGGCATTATTTTGAAAAGCTAGAGATCTGAAACGTCTATGCAAACTCTTGTAGCCTTGAACTTCAATTCACAGGATCTCAAAATATCTCAACATACAAGGCCATGCTTTCACCAAGTTGAAGATCAAAGTCCTCGTTCAAATTTGAGCAATAATTTTGAAAAACAGAAGCCTACTTGGTTGGCAGTAAGACTGGTGTTTTTCTCTGAGATTCATTCCAAGCTGATGCCCAAAAAAAGCTACATCACAAAAAAATAGAGTTTTATTGCCATGAAGAAAATGGCTGATGTCATGGTGTGTGCCCCCAGACTATTTATTTCAGAAAGCTTTGGCCTGTGAGGTAATACAAGCGTCTTGAATAAACACTGAAATACTCCTGCTGTATCTGATATAAATATTCGTTCCCTAATCCTACTTTAACCATATTTTAGTGAATAAAACTACTTAGATACAAAGTAGCAAAGGAAGAAAAAAACTAAAACCCAAAGCAGACCACTCTTGTAGTGTCTCTGAAGTGCAAGAAGTTCCTATTTCTGGAATCACTGCTATTTTGGAAGATGCTTCTGCAATTCCATCACAGAAGAAATCAGGCAATAAAATAAGGATTATCAGATTACAGAAGAAGCTAATAGAGAGAGGCCTCTCTTCTACTGTCCCCTTTTCTTCACTGCAGCCTTTCAACCACATTCTCTTCAATGACAGAGCCAGGAAAAAAGAGTATGCTTGAAATGCCGAGCACCACTATATTTTTTATTTCTAAAAAGCTGCCAGTAGATTAATCTCTTCTCAACACAAGAGAATTCATACTACAGGCAGGCTAGTCAGGTTGATAGATACCTCCTAAAAAAGTGAAAAGTCAATCTACAAAATACTAAGTATAACTGATGAAGTACCTGATTTTTTTACATAAATCCTTAAATACAGTAATCCCTCAGTGCTTCATGGTTCGTACCTCACAGGTTCACTTCTTCGCATTTTTTACCCCAAGAAGATGGTTCCATGCTTCATGGTGTATTCGCAACTGCATGTGCTTAGACTGACATGCGAAGATAGACAGCCATGAATATGCAGATGAACCCGCCCACTGCACCACTCTCCTCAGCCCCAGAACACTCTGGTTGTGTGTCAGCCCCACCTCACTTGTCGCAGCACAACGGGATGGGAAGCTCCCGGCACCTGCAGGGAAGACATGCAAGGAGAACAACCACTTCCCTTTGCCTGTTGTCCATGCACGCCGGCGCTGGGACCAGCCTGCTTGCCTCACTCGTCCCGGCACCGGGGGAACCACCCACTCCACTGTCCCCAGCTTGTGTCTCGGAGGAGGAGCCTCCTGCCCCACTCTCCCCAACTTCTGTCCTGGCTTGTGCCCCTGCTGTCCCCAGCTCGTGTCCTGGCGGGCAGAGCCACCCACCCCGCTGTCCCCGGCTTGTGTCCCCACCCACCCCGCTGTCCCTGGCTGGTGTCCCCACCCACTCCGCTGTCCCTGGCTGGTGTCTTGGCAGGGGTAGCTGCCCACACCTCTGTCCTCAGGACACAAGCCAGGGACAGCAGAGTGGGTGAGGACACAAGCCAGGAAAAAAGCTGGGGACACCAGGGACAAGGGGCCAGGTGGCTGCCCCCACCAGGACACAAGCCAGGATGAGCAGGGCAGGTGGACTTGTCCCAGCACCGGCACGCACAGGGAACAGGCGAAGGGAAGTGGCTGTTTTCTTGGTGTGGCATCCCTGCAGGATCTGGGAGCCTCCTGTCCCTTTGTGCTGCAGCGAGCAGAGTGGGGCCAACACACTGCCGGAGCACTCCGGGGCTGAGTGGGACAGTGCAATGGGCAGGGCCTAACTGCATATTAATGAACTGCTTATCTTCATGAATCGCGGGCTTCACGGTGGCCAAAGTGCCATGAAACTTGAGGGGCAACTGTAATTTAAAATACACCGATTTGTTTCATTTACATCTATGAAAACCCATTAAGTAGAAAACAGAAAGCAAAACCAACTGTTTCATCACAAAACATGGGGTTTATCTTTTATTTTTTAGCATATTCAAAGTTACAAAGCGCCAGGCCTTCATGAGAGGAGAGGAGAGCACCAGCACTTGTGCCCTATATCATTAGTACTTCCTGGAGATGCCTTCTACTAATGAACTAATTCCACTCACAAACCTACACAAATCCTATTCAACTCAGGCCAGTTCCAGATTAGCAGTACTGATCTCTTCTTGGCACAGAAAGCCTCAACCCTACTCTCTAAAACTGAAGCAAGTCTGCAGCAGCATCCCTACGCTGAAAGTAAGAAAAGCGGGTATTTTGCTTGCTTAGGAAACTCCTCAGCAGATGCACACATATGACAAGCATATGATTTTACCAACAACCTCGTCAGAGCTGTGACTTATGTTGATTATAATTTTGCTGAAGCAAGACCTTGCCTGCACTAGAATTTAATCCATACTGTATTTGGCTTCATTTTATCTCTAAAGTAGCTCTGTTTGAAGTGGCAAATAACATCCTCAAAGACAGCAGAATAGAAACAAAGCTGTTGTGACTTCTTCCTCCTGAATCACGATTTGATTTAATTACACAAGCTAGCAGGCTATAACAGATCTACGCAAAATTCATTGCTCTCCTCCTTTTCTGAGGTTTTGATGTATGGCACAGCACCATAATGGTCAACATGGTCATCAGCCTCGAGATTTCCATGGAAATACCAAGATCTAGAAGAAAAACTTCAAACAGCAACAACATTCACTCCATTAGCAAGTAGTTCTACAGCCGTGTCTCACTGACTATGGCATTAGTTCCATCAGTAAGCCATGCAACAGTTTTTAAAAGCTGGTTTCAAATTAAAGCATGAAATTGAAGCAGTGTTAGATGAAGAAGCAGAGTGCTTTGAATGAACTAATGAAAAACACATTCTCAAACTAAAAAATGGCATTTGACCTTTTCCTTTTAAGAAAGCGTCAGTCAGTTTGGTTTTACTGCAATTAGCTCTGTTATGTAGGAGAAAATGTAGAATTACACTTCCCCAAATAGAATAAGATTAGTATTTGTTCTCTGCAATACCGACTTTCTTCCCTATTCGTGCTTTCCAATCAAAGAATCACTAAATAACCCACAAAATGCTTGATCTACAAAGCCAGTACAAAACACCTACTCTAACAACTAACAGTGATTCAGGGCACTTCAGTTAACACGAGCCAGCTCTCAAAACTATTCCTAAAGGCAGCACTTTTAGAACCTGATATCCAAATATCCAAAACAGTAAAGATCAAAATGCCCTAGCTGACTGATCCTCAGGTTTGACAGTAAGACCAATGCCTTCACGATAACATTTTTTTCTAGAATATGAAGATGCATATAACTATGGCAGTATGCCAAAAATTAATACAGGACCAAGCCTGGTAACACTTTTGAGTGACTTCTTTCAGGATCCAAGTACAATAAAACAATTCTGAGATGGGCAAATTAAAAGATTATGAGCCCAACACCAAAGATTAAAAATAAGTCCAGACAGACCGAAAAAAACCCAAACAAACACCCCCCACCTCTCCCCAAAAAAACAAAACCACCAAATCCAAGAACTTTTCACATCAATGATCCTCCAGGTACAAGACTTCAGTCAACTTCCACTCAGAGAAGTAGTTTGGCAAGCTGATTCCAGCTTGATCTCTTTACACTTAAGCAAAAAAGGTTTGCATTCAGGCATGCTGCCATATTGCTCTGGATACCAAAGATAAGGAATAACCATTTCTGAAAGAGGAACTTTCTATTTTTGATTTTGTACTTGCCCAAATTGAATCGAGAGATTGGTTTAGCTCAGTCTCCTGATGCATCTGTGGGATTTAGCCCAAGACAACATGCACCACAGGCACACATCCACATACAACATGAGTAAGTGTTTTAAAATACCCTAAACATGCAGTTTTCAGGCTACATCTATAATTTTTACACTGTTCTTATGACTTTAATAATACTCATTAAGGAAATCCTGAAAGTAAACAGTTAAGAAACGTGATGAAATGATTCATCTGCCACAGCAGGCAAAAATATACCCCAAACAATAGTTTGGCCCAAATTCCCACATCACTTAGAATCATTGAATGATTTGGGTTGGCAGGAATTTCAGGGGATCACATGGCCAAGTTCTCTGTTTAAGCTGGGTCACAGAATATCTTAAGTTGGAAGGGATCCATAAGGATGATGGGGTCAACTGCTTCCAGAACAGACCTTCAAAAGACACACTCAGTGCCATCTAAGAATGGTCTTGCCTTAGGATTTTGCATCCTGGACTTACATGTTGTTTCTTCCAGAATGCCTGACTGTTGCTTCATGGAATTATTTCCCATTCAGGTTTCTTCTCAATAAAAAAAGAGCTTCTGCCTAGGTGTTTAGTCTGCTTCCTTCCATCGGGAGGTAGGAAGACATTTAAGGCATTTCCAGTCAAGTATATGATTAACAAATACATGATCTGCACCTGCGTATCTGAGTTTGTTAGAGGCAGCCTATGAGTCCCAATGCTCTGCACCCTGCTATACTAACATACATATGTCCGTACTAAGCAGGCCCATTTACAGGTGTAATACTTGCTCTCTATTCTTTTTGCACACCTTGAGGCTAACATACAATGCATTGGTGTAGTNTGCAATAGTGACGGGTTGTCATTTGGTGCCTAAAGGCCAGATGACAGTTTGCCATTTTAAGCCACTTGAGCCTTGTAGGCTTTGGCTCCCCTGATCTCATGCTATATCATTTAGGCTTGCCATGCAAACAAAAGACAGGTAACAGGAGAATTTGGGGTTGTTATGAGAAGTATATGGTTAGGTAACAAGTTCAGCAGAGTTACAGATTTGTGCCCATAAGAGGAGGCATGTTGTGTAATGAACGCTGAGAAAGGCTGGCATGGAGATTTGTTAGCAAGGACTGCAGACGATGGCAAACATTTACTGTAAATGTGAAAGTTATTTCTGAAGAAAAATAAAGCCAGAAGTGGTGCAAGAGAAAGAGAGAAAGCAAAAGGCAAACACTTTGAGGCTGGCTGGGAAGAGTCCTCTCCCAGAGCGAGGGTGTCCCTGTAGTGCAGGCAGGGAGAGTGCAGATGATGACAGCAATGTGTAATTTCCCATGCTTTTTTCCCACCACTACAGTTATTATCAGACTCTGCCAAACACCCTGTTCTTGTTGTTTTCCCTCACCATAACTTACGANCCCAAATAGAATAAGATTAGTATTTGTTCTCTGCAATACCGACTTTTTTCCCTATTCGTGCTTTCCAATCAAAGAATCACTAAATAACCCGCAAAATGCTTGATCTACAAAGCCAGTACAAAACACCTACTCTAACAACTAACAGTGATTCAGGCCACTTCAGTTAACACAAGCCAGCTCTCAAAACTGTTCCTAAAGGCAGCGCTTTTAGAACCTGATATCCAAATGTCCAAAACAGTAAAGATCAAAATGCCCTAGCTGACTGATCCTCAGGTTTGACAGTAAGACCAATGCCTTCACGATAACATTTTTTTCTAGAATATGAAGATGCATATAACTATGGCAGTATGCCAAAAATTAATACAGGACCAAGCCTGGTAACACTTTTGAGTGACTTCTTTCAGGATCCAAGTACAATAAAACAATTCTGAGATGGGCAAATTAAAAGATTATGAGCCCAACACCAAAGATTAAAAATAAGTCCAGACAGACCGAAAAAAACCCAAACAAACACCCCCCACCTCTCCCCAAAAAAACAAAACCACCAAATCCAAGAACTTTTCACATCAATGATCCTCCAGGTACAAGACTTCAGTCAACTTCCACTCAGAGAAGTAGTTTGGCAAGCTGATTCCAGCTTGATCTCTTTACACTTAAGCAAAAAAGGTTTGCATTCAGGCATGCTGCCATATTGCTCTGGATACCAAAGATAAGGAATAACCATTTCTGAAAGAGGAACTTTCTATTTTTGATTTTGTACTTGCCCAAATTGAATCAAGGGATTGGTTTAGCTCAGTTTCCTGATGCATCTGTGGGATTTAGCCCAAGACAACATGCACCACAGGCACACATCCACATACAACATGAGTAAGTGTTTTAAAATACCCTAAACATGCAGTTTTCAGGCTACATCTATAATTTTTACACTGTTCTTATGACTTTAATAATACTCATTAAGGAAATCCTGAAAGTAAACAGTTAAGAAACGTGATGAAATGATTCATCTGCCACAGCAGGCAAAAATATACCCCAAACAATAGTTTGGCCCAAATTCCCGCATCACTTAGAATCACTGAATGATTTGGGTTGGCAGGAATTTCAGGGGATCACATGGCCAAGTTCTCTGTTTAAGCTGGGTCACAGAATATCTCAAGTTGGAAGGGATCCATAAGGATGATGGGGTCAACTGCTTCCAGAACTGACCTTCAAAAGACACACTCAGTGCCATCTAAGAATGGTCTTGCCTTAGGATTTTGCATCCTGGACTTACATGTTGTTTCTTCCAGAATGCCTGACTGTTGCTTCATGGAATTATTTCCCATTCAGGTTTCTTCTCAATAAAAAAAGAGCTTCTGCCTAGGTGTTTAGTCTGCTTCCTTCCATCGGGAGGTAGGAAGACATTTAAGGCATTTCCAGTCAAGTATATGATTAACAAATACATGATCTGCACCTGCGTATCTGAGTTTGTTAGAGGCAGCCTATGAGTCCCAATGCTCTGCACCCTGCTATACTAACATACATATGTCCGTACTAAGCAGGCCCATTTACAGGTGTAATACTTGCTCTCTATTCTTTTTTCACACCTTGAGGCTAATATACATTGCAATAGTGACGGGTTGTCATTTGGTGCCTAAAGGCCAGATGACAGTTTGCCATTTTAAGCCACTTGAGCCTTGTAGGCTTTGGCTCCCCTGATCTCATGCTATATCATTTAGGCTTGCCATGCAAACAAAAGACAGGTAACAGGAGAATTTGGGGTTGTTATGAGAAGTATATGGTTAGGTAACAAGTTCAGCAGAGTTACAGATTTGTGCCCATAAGAGGAGGCATGTTGTGTAATGAACGCTGAGAAAGGCTGGCATGGAGATTTGTTAGCAAGGACTGCAGACGATGGCAAACATTTACTGTAAATGTGAAAGTTATTTCTGAAGAAAAATAAAGCCAGAAGTGGTGCAAGAGAAAGAGAGAAAGCAAAAGGCAAACACTTTGAGGCTGGCTGGGAAGAGTCCTCTCCCAGAGCGAGGGTGTCCCTGTAGTGCAGGCAGGGAGAGTGCAGATGATGACAGCAATGTGTAATTTCCCATGCTTTTTTCCCACCACTACAGTTATTATCAGACTCTGCCAAACACCCTGTTCTTGTTGTTTTCCCTCACCATAACTTACGACTCCTTGTGCAGTATGTTAATCAGGTGTAAATGAAGCATATTCACTGGTTGTTCAGTTTGTGTGCACATCTATGATTGCCTAATATTCGCCAAGTAATTAAATGTCTTATCTACTTCGGTGGGCACTACATTTAGTTTTCTGGGGTATAAATGCAAATCGACAAAACAAGAGGCAAGGAAAGCTGAGGGAGGAATTCTTACACCAGATCCAGTTGCTTCCCATGAGAGCCTGCCATAAAAATACTATCAATATTTACAGGTGCAACAACACAAAGGCAACAATCCCAGAATAACAGCATGAGAACAAGATACGGGATACCATCAAAGAGACTCTGGAAAACATTGTGTCAAGACCTTCAGGGAAAAGTTACAGAGATGCAACAGCAGGGTAACAGCACTTCAAATGCTCAGGAACTATGATTGCTAAATCATTGAGCAACAGTGGTATGTCTGAACTTTTGTTAATCCTTTGAAAAGAAGCCCCTAAAAACACAACTGGGACATAGATCACACCTCTGCCTTCTTTTGTCACCTCACCTGGAGAGAATTTTTCTAAAGTCATATCTCATCTATGTTATAATGTGGAATCATTCAGGAAAACTCTGGTAGGACAGAAAACATCAGTGCTCAGTTCATGTAATCTAAACACACGTGTATAATACCCATGTTTGAGAATTAAAACCTGGATTAGGTCACTCTTTCTACAGCCCAAATAACATTTGGAAAGGCAGGCAGTGGACGTAACTAAAACCGTATCGGATTTTCTTGCAGGGTTATTTCAATAATATTTAATTTGGTTACTTCTAGAGCGTCACTGGATTTTATAAATGAAACAAACAGAAAGAACAGACACCGAAAATATGATAGATGATATATCTGCAGACTCATCTGCAAAAACTAGATTAATGCTAGTGACAGAAATGTATGTATTTTAAGCACATTCTTATACGCAAATATAAATACAAAAAAACCTTTTATCATTATAAGACACACCTTTGAGAGAAGATTTTTGGAACCAATGCTGTAGCCTTTAAGGCTCTCGTGCAACTTCTGCAGCTGCTGCACAACTCTTCTTTGTTGCTCATCATTCCTCAGCTCTTCTTGCTTAATCAGAAAGTCATAATGTTCTAAAGGTCCACTGCAAGCCAATAAGGCTCTGGCATTAGCACCTGTAGGAGTTCCAGGGTCTGTCTTCTCGTCTGCATAAGCCGTGTATGCTGTAACAATAAACGCAGCCAATAAGTAGAGAAGATTTGAAAAGCATCCTGTAATAAACAACACACATTCAGACCAGTTTACACAAAGACATATATACATTACTTACCTAAACAACCACTAGAGTATGTTACCCCTTCATTTTTCATTAACTCAATTTCTAACTTCACCCTAGTGGTATGATTTAACATTTATTTTTTAGTACCAGGAAGCACACACATTAAGAAGCCCAGCTGGAGAGTTGGTAATATTTGGATGAGCTGCTTTTGTTCCAAATCGGGGTAAAACCATTTAAGAATTCCGAAGTGCATTTCTTTGAATAGCTAATCCCATACATAATACTTTGGAAAATATTTAACAGTCAGCAAACAGGAGACCAAACGAGGAGCTCTGTAAGGAAATTGAAAGAGTCAAACACCACACTAAGCAAGGCAATAGCTGTGAAGTCCTGCAATGCCA
This sequence comes from Pitta sordida, assembly GCA_013390025.1. Taxonomy (NCBI): domain Eukaryota; kingdom Metazoa; phylum Chordata; class Aves; order Passeriformes; family Pittidae; genus Pitta; species Pitta sordida. Next base: position 379,589 of record WEKX01004422.1, on the reverse strand, counting down.
TAACCTGCTCTGCTGCCATTTTCTTCTGCCTGGAAGAGACAGGGGTGAGCACAAGCTGGAATTTCATTGCAAACAAGAAATAATAATTAAAAAATAAAAATAAAATAGAGGTAGAATTGTTAGATGTAAAATAAGATACAACTAGGAAAGTTTTTACAGAATTACAAAGAAGGCTTGTCAAATTATTAAGAGCTCAAACAATGGCACAGACTGAAAAGCTGTTAAACATCATCTTTGCTTCCACTGTCATTTAACAGTTAAGTACTATAATAAAGAAAAACACGATTTGTAGCAATTAGAAAGGAAATAGATTTGAGTGTAGGAAAAACATGTATCAAAGACTGCATAGTTAGATATTTTTAACACTGCAATGTCTGAGGAAATTCATCCCTAAATGCTTTCCCAAGCAACACAATGGCCTCTAACAGCTTTCTTTGAGGCCTCACTGATGCCAGGTAAGGTTCCAAAACAGTAGGATAATGAAAAAAATAAAAAAAATTATATCTAAAAAGAAGAGAAAGTTAAATTCAGAAATTCACAGGCCAGTCAACACAACTTCAGACAGCTGAAAAATACTGGAACAACCACAAGCAGGTTTGTTCTCTTTTTAATAAAGCATTTAACAAGATAACAACATAACAAATAAAAGGCAACATCAGCTCCTCAGGAACAATGCAAGATCAAAAAGTTTTCCTCTCTGATCCAGCAACATGCTTAATGGGTAGAGGAAAAACATCTTAACTGCAGTAACACTTCTGTCACACAGCATTCTCATCTATAAAGTAAGATAGTAAGTCGCAAATTAAAGTACTTTCGAGTAACTGGAAAACCAATACTGAATGAATAATTACTACAGTTAAACTGGCTGTGTATTTGTAGCAGAGTTTCAGAGAGGGCTCAGGATCTCATCTTGGTGAAATCCAGAATTTCCATTCATGCTATATATATATGGCAAAATAAAGTACATGGACTGGGGAAAAAAAAATCAGGAGAGGGTTGCAAACACTCAGGAAGGCAAGTCAATTATGACAAACCATTTACGACAAATAGATGCAATTCAACAGGTAGAAAGCATGGTATTTAGAGGAAATAAAAAACAGAAGAGAAGGGTGACAATCAGCTAAAAGGCAGCTCTGCAAAAAAGGATCCAGGGGCTACAACGGATCACAAACTGACTGACACTGTCAGAGGAAAAAATAAACTACAATAAATGAAACACAATTACCCCTATATAAGCGTACATAAAAACCCCCAACTCTCTTCTACTCCATACTGGTGTAGTCTGCCCCAGAACACACTTTTCAATTTCACATAATATGTTCTGAGAAGTATGAACCAAATGGGAGAGTTGGTGGTGATTTAAAGGACTGGTTTTTAAAACATGGATAACAACCCAAACTAGCCATAAGAGGGACAAAAAAAGTTTTAAATAGGTCTAAGAAACACAACATTAATATAGTTAAGAGAAGACTAAAAATGAACAGTTAGGACAAATTATGTTTATTTGTTGCAAGTAACACCTTCGTTTCTCCATAGCTAGACTGCCACTGTTCACATCTGCAGCCAATAATTGCATCAAATTCTCCTGTCCTGATGGAACTGAGTTACTTCCTTGAATTGAAGGTACATAATTAGCTCATCCCTATCTAAAGCAATCACATAATGAAAGTTGCATTCAAAGTCTGTTACTGCAAAAATTTGAGTAAAGCTTTGAGAGAAGAACATAGCTATCTTCAAATACATACTGAGTAAATTAAAGCAAACAGTATTTATTCCAGTATCTTAACAACTGTAATTAAGGCAGGGAAAGAGATTAATCATCTAGAAGTTCTAAAACTTTAATTGATTGGGGGGGGGATGTAAAAATTTAGAAATAAGTTGGACAAAAATCTGTCAGGATCAGACTAGCAAGGTCTGACCTTCCCCTAAAGGGAAGAGGAAAAGGCATAGGATAGACTGGTTTGGGTTGGAAGGGATCTTAAAGATCATCCAGTTCCAACTCCCCTGCCATGGACAGGGACACCTTCCCCTACACCAGGTTGCTCAGATGATCTCTCAAAAGTTTTTAACCTCATTCACCCATTCATCTCCTACATAAAGTTACCCTCAGCCCTGTGACCTGCAGCCCTGAATTATCCATGCCTTTCTAATGTGTAGAAGTTGATGGCTCCGAGAGCTCCAATGTGCCTCATTATACCCATTAAAACAACAGTTCCTACTGCTTACCAAAAGATGGAAGGGGGGAAAAATAAAAGTTGATTTAGGGGTAAGAAAGGGTTTGTGGCTCACGACCTTGGTGGCTGTGGACAAAGCACAGCAGTAGGACTGCTCAGAAGCATGGTTTTGTCTCAGATTACATGTACTCACAGCTACCCATCCTGGGAGCGGAAAAAAATACTGTGTCACCAACAGATGACAGAAGCGGAGATCGCGCCCAAGTGGCGACAGAGGGTGTCCTGGCACAAATTACTCACTGTTCTCCTAACGCAATATCGAATGCTGAGATTTAAATATGATGGAGGTGCATTATAATACACCACTACACAGTACACAGTAACTGCTTAAGTGATAAACTCACACTTGGGGCTGCACAAAGAAGGCAGAGGATATTAAAGAGCATGTAGGAGTTTCAGAGATAAGTCAACAGAAGTCATACAAGTGGTAACTACTCCTAAAGAAAAAAGCGTGTAGGTCTTCCATTCAAACCTGCATTTTGTGGGACTGACTGCAAAATTATTCACTCAACTATAGTAGATTGATAAAGAAAGGAAACATTAGAAATTTAAACACATAGCAGAGGAATAGCAGGCAATTACTCTCCATAATTTTACATCAAGGAAACTACTGTTAGAACAGGACACAAGTATGATTCAGCACACTAACTGCTGTCCTCCAGTCCTTTCCTCCACATCACAAAATAAGAGTTCTCATTTATTTCTTCTTGTTTCATTATCTAATCTTTGTACAGTGATCCCCTGCATATCCGGATGATCCATATCCATGCATTCAATTAATCGCGGTTGGATTTTCAGTGAGTTGGGAGACCGCGCACATGCGCAGAATGTCCCAGACCCCGGATTTCACGGCTGGGAAGCACCAAAGGGCACTTCCTCCACTTTAATGAGGTGCTACAGTGTGAGCCACACTCCCAGGACCGCCCCTCCAGACCTTATCAGTGGAGGGTGCTGTGGCTACAGGCGGGGAGTAGTTGAATATTCATGGGTTCGGTATCTTCACGGATTTCATTACTTGCGGGACCTGCCCAGACCCGACCCCCAGCGAATTCTGGGGGATCACTGTATTACATAAACCTCTTCTCCATTTTTACTGGCTCCCTTCTGAAATCTCTAAGTCTCACATACAGAAAAAGAATCTTCTATTTCTAGTAGTGTTCTAGACATGACTATAGGAAAGCACTGCATCAGTCATCAGTTCATTATTCACTTGCACAAAGCAGTGTAAAACAAGCCATATCGTTACCCATAAACTACCTCTCACAGATGCAGGGTGCAGGACAGTGGTGCATGTCACCACATTTAACCTGATATTCCCTGGTTCTTTACATCTGACACCAAGTCGCAACTTTTTCTTAAATTCCTGTTCTCAAAACATGCACATTTGTGTGTAATCTCACTTTATTTCAGACCTTAAAATTAGCTCTTTGCCTTTGCCTTGCTGCTTGCCTTTCTTGGTTTTTTTACTTGCCACAGCCGCAGTGAAGACCTAAAGTGATATAATCAAAAAGGTCTTGCCTTGGAGGAATCCAAGGGGAAAAATTCACCAAAGCTAAAGAAGCTTAGAAATGTAGAAATGCCTACAGAAAATGCCAAACTGGAATAAACAAACAAAAAAAAAAATCTTCTTTACAGTGGAGAACTTAAGACACCTTCACCAACTGACATTAATTTACCACTGCAAAGACAAGTGCCCACATAAAGAACAGAAAAAAATGTTCTTAACTCCACAGACTTTCTGCTCTGGAAAAGCAGCAAACTGGAAAACTGATCGGTATGTTGTTGAGTTTTTCTACTGCCATTTAGAACTGATGTCTGAGATGACACAGAAAAAGGCTTATGAAAGCAACAGTCGCAGGTCAGGCAGGCACCAGAGTTATTTACGTAAGAAGACAAACTGAAGTGAAAGTTGTGCTGTGACACATCAAAACCTGATCTCAACAGCAGCCAAGAGGCCGAGAACACAGAAGGGTAACTGAGATAAACACCACTCACCCTGGTAATCCTTATTTTTCCCCACATAGTCGGATTTCACTATGTTAGGCCTTGAACTGTGACGTCTAAAATCTGTCAGAAGAAAATTCCTATGACAAAATTCCTAACAGGTCCTTGTCTCCCCTGTATTTCAGGGCCTCAGAAAAGGATCTGGGCTTCCCTGAGACAATTTTCACCTTTGCTGTCTCTCCATTACTGGAGAAACTGATGCTTTTGAATTTATTAATCTGTGAGTTTTGAAGCAACACAAAAATATGCCACATGAATGTAAGATGACTATTCACCTCTGGGAAAGACAAAGTACTGTACTTCCAGAGAGGAATAAAAAATCTGGTCTGCAAAAATCTCTCACTGCCTTCACACTAAACATCTTTTAAATACATTATTAGAATTTGATGGGATGAAAAACCATGACAGACAGGTAATATCCAGCTAAAAAGGCAAAGACCAAACAAATGAAACTGAAATTTTTATTGCAAGATGTAAGTCATGCTTCAGATTACAATATTCACCTCACCAGTGGGTCGCTCACATACGGTACAATGTGTGGAAAGGTGTATTACTAATTCTGGAAACAATTAGAAAGCTCTTCAGGGGACTGATGACGAAAAACCAAAATCACCTTGAGCTGAATGTATGCTTCAAACCAAAACATCATCATGGGAATGGTCAAAAATAGTTTTCATTCATGAAGATTAGGGCCAGAAGACAACACTGACCTTTCTAAGAACAAAAAAATTTATCTAATTGTCTCTGAACTACGCTCCAGAATTATGTTTGATTACAGTATATTCTGAAGAAAACATATTCTGAAGATGTAAGAGTTGGAGAATTAACCATTTCCTATGACACTGTGCTCTAATGGTTAACTGCATTTAGTCTGGAAAATAAAAAATACTTCCAACCAACAGTAGTTGGAGAACTGCATGTAAACCAAACTCATGGAGGTTACCACCGTACCAAAATTAAACACCCCAAAATCACCCAACTGCCACCTTTCCTGACAGGCATAATCAAGGAGCTGGGACAGCTCCTGATAAACCTGCATAGGGCAAAGTACAGGAATCACATCTGTTTCACTGCTGTTCTGCCAACACAGTCTGCCTTGAGAGCTTCTCACAAACACTGGAATTTCCCCAAGGAGAGGGGGAAAAAAAAGGTAACAGAAAGCAACTTTTTAAAAACTGTCCTGTTTTCCACAATCCAAGCTGAAGTTCAGAGTAATTATTTGGGTGGCCAGGATGTTAAACTGCTTCAAACCCTGAACTCCTTAATGTAAAGCTGCTAAAACTGCCTATGAAACATGACTGCCACGACAGAAAAAGAGCACTTTGAAGTCAGAGGGCACTGTTATCAACAGACAGATGGTGGTATTGGAGACCTCCCTAAGCTGGGAACAGAATTGATACGAAATATTTCCTCTTTAGATGACATCACAGTGAGAAGGGTGGGCAATGGTACAGTGCTGTAGCTCCAAAGGTTATTTTCCTGCAGGAGAACAGGAGCAAAGGTAGCAAAAGAACACAAAACACAATTTCTTGCACGCCAGTACCTGCAGGCAATAACAATGTTCTCTTGTCTCATCCTTTATTAAACATATTGGCAAGTTTTGCAGAATCAGTCTCAAATAGCTAAACTGCCCCATGATGTAGAAGGATTTGGATAAGTTATACACGTGTGTTGAAGTTAAACACATGAGTAAACCCGAAGAACATAAAAGACTTGGCATGTGAGCTTCTTGGGAAAGAGATCATGTGCAGGTTATAAAGCAGCAAATACATTTATAGTGTTACAATAACACCAAACAATTTCTCATTTCAAAGTATTTTACAATGCTTAATGACAAGAACGTGAGAGGAGGTCATCTGAGAAAATTATTTACTTCCAAGTGCTTAACAGAAAGCTTAAAAAGGCGAAGTCCAAACAACCGCACAAAGGGGGGCTGACACACTGAGTTATCTGCACAAATTGAAAATGTTAGGCCAATATCAAGTAAAACAATTTAATAACACCCCCATTCTTGCTGAAATTAGCAGCTCAAACCAGAAGAAGCAGATTGCAGCTAAAGCCCAAGGACTTGTACCTTTGTCTCATTATACGACCTTAGATGAATCACTGAAGGCTAGAGCCTTCCTGCAGTTCATTTATTTGGGCAGTATATGAAGCAGTATTTAAGCTTCTAGAGAAACATGAGTTGGAACTACAAGTCAGTTTTCGTACACATGCCTCTGACATCATTCTGAAAAAAACATTACTTGTGTTTTCTCCATGCACACCCCACTTAATCTGACCCACGGATGTCAGCAGAAAAAGATTGAGAAACAGCGAAGTTCAGTACCAGTGAAATTGGAACTTTACACAAATACTACTTGTGAAGTCCTTTAATTAGGAAAAAAAAATACAAAACTGCGGAAAGGGTGTTGATATCAAAAAAACAAAGGAACATACTATAAACCAGCGATTATACAACCAAGATTATAAATCAATTCAGTGATGGCTGCCCACCCCTGCAGGTGTCCTCAAACACCACGGGCAAGGACTACCTTCCCTTGAACATGGAAGCTGAAAAACTACGACTAAAGCCGCTAGATTTGCTCTGACAACTCTTTCTAAATGGTAGCACAGGTTGGTTTATAAACAAACTGCTAAGTGTTAGTATCAAACAGAACACACACAACCAACACATGTACTAACTGCAGCGCTTGTCTGTTTTCGTTCGGACACATAAACACTGTACCATCAAAGCACAGTGTTTATGTGAACACTGATCAATGCCTGTCTAAATNCGCCGCCATCTTCCCGGCCCGGCCGCCGCCGCGGGGCCGCGGGGCGTGCTGGGAAATGGAGTCCCGCGGCCCGGCGGAGGAACCGGTCCCGCGTGGATCACGGAAATACGGAATTTATTAGGTTGGAAAAGACCTCTGAGATCATCGAGTGCAACCTGTGCCCGAACTGCGCCATGTCAACTAGTCCGTGGCACTGAGTGTGGTGTCCAGTCGTTTCTTAAGCCCCTCCAGGGACACCAGTCCTCCCCTGGGCAGCCCATTCCAATGTCTAATCACACTTTTTGCGAAGAAATTCTTCCTGATGTCCAACATAAATCTCCCATATGNCCACTGTACTAAAGTGGATGGCAGGATCCCTGCGGGAAAGGGCTCCCCCGGACACCCCGAAGCCCTGCTTCCCGCGGGGAAAGCGGCACCGCTCACTCGGGAAGCCCCGGACACGGGGACACGGGCAGGACAGGGCACCGCGGCTGCACCGGCCCCGCATCCCCCGCCCCCGACCTGCCTCCGCCGGGGGGAGACCGGGAGGGACGCACCGGCTCCTGCGACCGCTCCTCGGNTTGCCTGGGAGAAGAAACTGACCTCCACCTGGCAACCATGTCCTTGAAGAGTGCGAGTGAGAGAGCGATAAGGTTATCCTTGAGCCTTCTCCTCGCCAGACTAAACAATCCCAGTTCCCTCAGCCGCTCCTCACAGGACTTCTGCTCCAAACTTCCACCAACCTCGGCTGCCTTTTGCTGAACATGCTCCAGCACCTCAATGTCTTTCTTGCGGTGAGGAGCCCAGAACTGAGCCCAGGGCTTGAGGTGTGGCCTCACCAGTGACAGGTGCAGGGGGACAAGGCCACGATGCCATTGCCCTTCTCGGTCACCTGGGCACACTGCTGGCTCATGTTCAGCTGGCTGCTGACCAGCAACCCCAGGTTCTTTGCCAGTGTTTGGCTCCTTCCCCCTCTCTGCGCCCCCCAAACCGTACCACAGGCAGTGGGCAGCCCGTGGGGAGCACACCTGCCTCTCTGTCCAAGGGTCATATTCCCTGTGCTCCCGACACTTGGCAGAAATCACACCTTCCTGACTCACCTGGAGCTGCACATACAGCACGTTACTGCCCTACCCACGCACTCCAGTTTCCAAACAAATTCCTTGTCCACCTCAACAGGAGGAAGAATTTCTTTACATTGAGAGCAGAGCGCTGGAACAGGCTGCACAGGGAGGTCATGGAGTCTCCCTCCCTGGAGGCATCCGAACCCCACATGGACACGTTCCTGTGTCACCTGCTCTAGGTAGCCCTGCCTTGGACTAGATGATCTCCAGAAGTCCCTTCCAACCCTAAATATTCCACGATTCTGTAATTTATATGTATCATGCTGCACTGTGCCTGTATTGGGTGCTGCAGCTTTCAGACCAGCTTGACTGTCACTGAGGAGTACCGGCAACTGAATTTGTTTTCATTAATTGCTTCTAGCCTATGTTATTTGTTTTTATCTTTAAAAACATAGATTGTAAAATACCAAGGACAAATATTTGTAAAATACTAAGGACGAATATTCCTATCCAGAGTTACATACTATCTGCACATTAGCTCTATCAGCTTTATGTCTACCAATATCACTTTTATGCCTATGAATATAGATTTAAAACTATTAAACTTTAAGAAGGCATGTTAACATAAAAACAAATTTTCCTTAAGATAATGCAAAATCCTGACTCTGATTCAGTCCCAGCCAGCTTGCTATTGCTCAGCACACACTTGCCCTTGGTATCAGTTCAGATACCCAGGTGTGGCTCCTGAGAGGTCCTCAGGAGAATCACAGAACCACAGAATATTCTGAGTTGGAATGCTGTGCATCTTCCTCCTTCTCTAGGTACCTGACTGCCTTATCCAAGTACCTCCACTGCAACTACAAAGCTCTGTTGACAGAAAGGCACAATGCAAAAAGCCCACCCTCTAAGGTAAAAAAAAACCNTGATATTAGGAAAAGGTTTTTTTACTGAGTTATCCAGATTTGGAATGGGTTGCCCACAGAGGTGGTTGAGTCGCCAACCCTGGAGGTGTTTAAGGGTAGGCTGGATGAAGTGTTGAGCAATATGATCTAGATGTAGATGCTAGGTTAGTTGGACTATAGGTTGGACTAGATGATCTTTGAGGTCCTTTCCAGCCTTATGTATACTGTGAATACTGTGTGAAAGGCACTGGCCCTCAGGAATCACCAACCATGACACTCACCTACTCACATTGACCCTCCATTCCCATCAGGAATGCATTCAAGGTCAGGATAGGGATTCAGAAGACATTGCCTGCAGAGTGCATTGTGCAAGAAATAGATAACAAAACGTCTGCTCCTGATAGAGGCACAGAGGAAACACTTAAACTGACTTTTGATTTTGCAGTGTCAAAATTCCTGTGCTTTATTCTAGCATTAAATTTCTGTGCAAGTAAGTTTCATAGACTATCTATAAACCTTTTTTTTAAAATATTGTAAAATGCTGCTTTAGGGTACTATGGAATAGCTTGCAAACAAAAGTTGATTATATCCTGACTAGTATTGCTAATTCTAAAAATAATGTTTGTGATCTTGAAAGTATTAACGGTGATTGAAGTTATACTCTAACATGTTCAGCTGTTTTAAAATATATCGTTGCTCCAGACACATCTTCAGCTCAATATACCTAATTAAGTAGTGAACTAAAGTGCCTATTAATCACACCTTAAAAGAGCCGTTTTCAGTATATTTTCTTTCATCTTTTCTTTATTGGGCATTTATTGGCTTTCACTCCTTCTAGCATATTATGGCTATCAACACCTGTGCCCATTTAGGAATGAATTCCAGTACAAACCATAGTGAATTGAATAGACGTCTCAAAGATGCATCACAATTGTTGCAATATATTTAGAAACTCAAACAAGGAAACAAACAACTTCAGTAAAAGTGATTTAAATAACAAATAAGTTATCTTTATAAACAGCTTATCTCCTTGAGAACAAAGAATAAACAAGGCAACAAGAGCTGAGTTTTCTTCCATTATTAACCCAGATCACAATATGAGTGGGTGAAATGTCAAGAATAATTGGAGAAAATGACAGTATAATCTTCAGCAAAAACATCTGATTTATTTAAATTGTCAGTGTTTTTTTCTTAACCTTGTTATGCAAGGCAGCATAGAAAAACTTCCCATTTGGGTCTATTCTGATAGATTCTACTTAAGTGAACAAACCCTCTGCAATGCTGAGTCTTCTACACACTGGCAAACTCTGAAATGCCACCACATACTGGATTGCACACCCCGGGAACTCATTGTCTACTGGCTGTTAGCACTTGGCAAAACCAAGTTTACCAAGTTTGGGTGTTAAATTTCAAGTACACTTCTGCAGATCACCATGGTTAATGTCCTGTAACAGATACAGGTCCGTCCTGTGTTAGGTTTGTACCCTCAATTCTCTGTACCTGCGCCTTTGCTCACCCTCAACAATGTGACATTGCAACTGTGCAGAAATTAAATTGGCACTTACTCAACTCTGGCGCATTATTAATCTGCCAGCTAGCCAGAAGTACAGGGGGTCTTGAACAGGAAGGATAATTAGGAGCATAACTGAACCACTCCAGAGGTCCCCTCTGGCCTGTAGTGGTATAAACTGCACTGCTTTTAGAAATCTGTCCAAGCTGAAGTCTCTGGGCATGGATGTGCCCAAGGGTGTTTGGGTCTCTGCTAGACTCTTTCTGAGTTTCTGCAGGAGAGCTGGTTTTACCTGCCTGCAAGACTCCGAAATATTCCAACAATGGGACACATCTCTGACTCCCAGACAGGAATGTACTTTGGATATAGAACCAACCATTCAACCTACTCCATGAAAATTAGTTTTGTGGCTGGTTTTCATCAACGGAGTTTCCATCAAAAGTAATTTTCCTAGTATTATGTCAAAACACTGAGGTAAACTAGATATTAACCTCATCTATTTTGAGTCAATCTAATATGCTGTTAATAAATGATATTTTTTATAAAGCCTCAGGTTAATATGGCTGCGTAAATATTCTCAAAATCATGAACTTACAGCCATTTTCACTGGGCTTTTTTACAGCTTGCTTCTCAATCAGCTCAAACAGCTCAATGTGTTAGAAATTCACTGCACGGTCTTTCAGCTATACAGGCAATACTCAGTATCTCTCAGAACAGTACATATACACAGTACATGTATACAAAATGGTATATAAATATATAAATGTGGATATTACAAATTATATTTAGGCACTTCAAATTATTCTCTGGCAGGCAAATACACAATGCAGATATACAAACATCGTATTTCAAAGCACTGGCAGCTACTGCAGGGATCAGGAAGTCATTTTGCCACACAAGGCATTGCACAATTAATTCAATGCCTTGTGGGTTTGGCCTTATCCTGAGTCAGCATTCCCCACAAGTTTTGACAAAATGTGCCTGTCTTGTCTAAAATGTGCTAACCTGGGCACTTATCAGAAATGCTGGAGAGTTTTAACTTCATAATGGAAATATTTGATTTCCTTTCCAGTTAAATTATTTTTTCCATTGAAAAACAAAGAAACAAACAAAAAAATTACTGGAGAGGTATTACTATACAATATTCAAGAAATAATCATCTATTAATAACTGCTCGTATGGGTTTATGCGATGAGACTCTGGTATCCATATTAAAGTTGTGCCAGAAAATCTCTGTGTCATAGTTGAATAAACGTGTAGTAACAAATCTGTGAGTGCCTGATTGTCATTCTAAATGCTTGATTTCTTGCATCTAATATTTGGAACTACAAACACAGCTGACCTCTCTCCCTCCTGATTTGAAATTTAGCCCAAAGTTCATGTTAGGACCAGAATTAAAACTTTCTTTTCTGGATTTACGCTCACCTTCACCCCAAGAGCAAGAAGAAAAAAACTACAGATAGCGTAAGTCCAGTCTTGTGATCACAAAAAACATCTGAAACACAATTCAAAATTAAAAAATGCATTTTCTGAGGACCGGAAAGAAACAAGGAGGATCACAGGAGTCTGCTTTTCCACCACCTTAATCTTTCTCCTCACCTCATTAGCCAGTGTGGCATGCATGCTTTCACTCGATGTAAGGGGCAGGCTAGTCATGAAGCAGGGCATCTTCCCCTTTGTCACCCAGGTCAGAGGACTCATATTTGACCTCAGTGAAAAAAAAACCCTCAAAACCTAGATGTAGAAAACCTCAAGAAATCACTGCAACCTCATTATATAGCAATGCTGCTGACACACGGGCACTAACACAGTCCCTTCCCTGTAGCTTGCCCCTACGTGGCCCTCCACCACGGGTTATCCCTGTTCGGAAAAGCAGACAGAACAGTGGTGCTCAGAGGGTCTGCCATGAGAGAAGTATTCAGCTTAAGCCTCACTCTGAGTATTTACCCAGCATGAGAACAAATTACTGATTCATTATAGTCTCTACAACTTTCCAGATGTATGGTACTGGACACTTATTTGTTACTTTGGAACAGATAATGAAACCAGGCTCGGCCAAGAGGCAGACAGTGTATTTTAGTTAAGGCAACTCCAGTGCTCTGCTGCATTTTCACATTTTCCATCAGATGTGGCAGCATAGGTTGTGTAACAAACAAAAGCTTATCCAAATGAGCGCCTATGTGATCTCAGTAGAATTAATGAGGTTTTTCTTGCCTTGATGCAAGACCAATTTATTAACTAGTGTAATTCAGGTAAGGCTCCCTTTCACTCCCACTTCAGAAAACTCTTGTCAGCTTAATTTCTGCTTATACGTGATTATAAAGTTGACAGCTATTAGTGGAAAGAAAAGAAGTAAGGAAGGTGCCCTGCAAGGGAGGGAATTAAGAAGGAAGGAAGAGAGGAAGGTAGGAGGGAAGGAAGGGAGGAAGGGAAGGGAAGGGAAGGGAAGGGAAGGGAAGGGAAAGGTGGTTATACATGTATTTAATCATTGGAGGGTTACTGTTAACAGATATTAAAAGAAATCTGGGAGCCCTCCAAGATGGTAAGGTAAACTGAAATATTGGCAAATCAATACAATTTCTAATCACTGATGCTCTAGGTGCATCAAGAGGATAAATACTGCACTACTTTGGGCAACATTTCTTTTATCATAACACACCACCCACTTGACCAGGTACTGAAGAAATAAAGACCATATGTCATGGAAGGGAACAAATCTGTCAGCTCTGCTTCTCTCTTTCTCTCATTCTTTTTTCTCTTTTTTTCCTTTCTTTCTCAAGTTATTAAAACACTTTCCTTTTTAATTAATGCTGTAAACACAAATTTCCTGTCCTATCCTTCATGAATGAAATGTGAAGAAACTCTTAATCTTTGTAAGCTATGAGGGGATAAAATCTGGGCCCGTTGCTTAGATTATTAAATGTATATCACTTCGTGAAAATGCACTCATTTTTAAAAGATTTAAGGCTTCTACAGACGGCACTGTCATCCTCATTACAACTCCGTTCTGTAACGGAAGGCTTTTTTTTTCAACATGAAGCTTTCGGTGGGCATCTCCTCCAGCCTACGCTTGCTCCTGGCTGACTCCTTTCGCCTGCCGCCTCGCATACACAGGATGTCCCACCTCATCTTCTCACCCCGCTCCCGACGGGGAATGTGCGGGACCCCCGCGCCACCCCGCACTCCCCCTGCGCGCACCGACGAGCGGGCGGGCCCGACAAACCCGCTCCCCGATCAGCGCGCCGCGCCCCCAGCGCCCGCCGGGATCTGTAGTTCACAAGGCGAGCAGCCGCACCTGGCGGAAGACAGAGGGCAGGCCCCCCGAGAACTATACTGCCCAGCGTGCCTTGCGCGCAGGCGGTGGGTGGGGGTGCGGTTGTCGTTGCTGGGCAGTCAGCTGGGCGCGGGGCGGGCGGGCGGACGGAGCGGCGGTGGCGCTCGGGGTTCGCTCGGTCGGTCGCTCACGGGGGGAAAGGCGCCCGCTCCGCCATGGCCGAGACGATCGCGGACACCCGGCGACTGATCAGCAAGCCGCAGAACCTGAACGACGCCTACGGGCCGCCCAGCAACTTCCTGGAGATCGACGTGGGTAACCCGCAGACGGTGGGGGTGGGCCGCGGCCGCTTCACCACCTACGAGATCCGCGTCAAGGTGAGGCCGGAGCGGGGGGTCGGGGTCGGGCTCCCCGGGCCTGTCACGGCTGCAGCAGTGACATCCTCGGCCTGGGACTCCTGGTCACTCTGTGGCCCGGTCCTGGTGGCTCAGGCGATGCGGGTCGGGTCGGAGGAGCAAAGGACAAGCGCTGTCTCGGCGCTGCTGGGCACAGCTTGTCCTTGGGCTGAAACCCCCGAGGTGTGCGGTGAGACACTGAAACCCCCGAGGTGTGCTGTGAGACGCTGCCTGTCTGTCTGCAGGTCGGTGAGGAGGGCAAACTCCCCGCTGCTCTGAGGTGGAGTAATGGGGGTGGATCTGGCGTGGGAAGGAGGTCAAGTTCAAGATTCCAGTGGCCTCAAAAATACACAGAGAATGTGTAAATAAGTCCGGTGGGCATACGTGCTCGATTAAAGCCAGCTGAAGTGATGCGGTGCGTGTGTGGGGGAGGCCTCCCTGTTTTCTTTGGTACCTGAAATAAAATTTTAGTGTCCAGTAAATTGGGCTGCTGCTTGCTATGTGCTGCTGTCAGTATTTTGCCTTAGTTAGCACTGAACAAGTTCCTGGCTGGAAGGGCTGTGCTCACTGACTTGCCCCAAAGGCCAGTAGTCTCGAGCGTGAGGAAAGCAATATTAAGTCATTAGTGTGTTCCCTGGTCTTTCTAGTCTCATAAACAGAGCCCAAAGGAGTGGACAGGCAAGATGCAATATCTCCCACATGGTTCTTGCCTGTGGCTTGTAGGGACTTGAGGCAGGGAACCCTTTTTGGCCTACGTTGTTAGGGATGAGTTGGGCTGAGGAAGATGACTGTGTATAATTTTGTATTTTTTTTTTTGTAGTTTGTGTTTGAGTCTACTGACTTGTATAGCTTTACTCTGTTGCAGCTGATTGAACCTGGTCAGTTATTACAGTCAGTAATGAAGGGGGAAGTCTGCAATATGAGTTTTTTCCCTGGAGTGCACATGCCTTCACAGCAGGGAAGGCTTCAGCTGAGCGCTTCTGCCTTGGTCATTAAAACTTTTCAAACAGGACTTACCTTGTGTGGATTTTCTGGTTTTAAATGTCTAAGTTGCCTGCTTAATGTATCCTTAAAAAGCAAAATCAGCTGAAATCTGAAGCTGCTAGGAGGGGTATTTCTTTCAGACTCTTGTATTACCACGTTCAGTAGCCATTCTTGTGTTCCAGGACATGTCAATGGGACAGGGAGAATAAACTTACCCACTGAAGCCTGTGCTTGGGCTCTGTGCGAGGACAAACTGGAACTTACAGACTTGTGTTGTGTTACACTGCCCTTATCAGAGCACTAGCAGTTCCCTTAGCAGAAAGGTGTAATTCTACCTTGCTGGAAAGTATTTGCACTTTAAGTTCCCGGTGATGTTTCTTTCCATGAGTGAGCATTTGGAATTGCTGGATCCAGTGAAGGTGAATCAAACGGGGCTTAGCCATGATATGGCCTTGGGAATGAGACCTCATTTCCTGTGATTAAAAAAATAATATTTTTTTTTTAAATCCTCAGCTGAAGTTCTTCATCAGAAAAGAAAGCAAAACAATAGGTTTTGAGACAGATTACATAGGTTTAGCCCATCTGCTGTTTGGGTTAGAAAATTCTGGATTCCTGTTGTAATGGAGACCAAGAAGTGATTTGAACAAATATGTGCTGTGATAATGCTGTGTGACCTTCCTCTCTTCTTCCTTCTATCTGACTACTATGTAAACATTTCATCTTTCACCCTCCTTGCTTGCATCTGTGCATGCCTGTGTATAGGACTGTCACTTATAACACAGGATCATTCCTTTTCCAGTCATGCACTGCTCTATACTTAGTGCTGTACACTGAGTTCATAACTA
Organism: Pitta sordida; assembly: GCA_013390025.1. Taxonomy (NCBI): domain Eukaryota; kingdom Metazoa; phylum Chordata; class Aves; order Passeriformes; family Pittidae; genus Pitta; species Pitta sordida. The sequence goes on along the minus strand of WEKX01004422.1, from coordinate 363,621 downwards.
CCATGAACTGTAAAATTAAGTTTTATGTCTCCCTGTGCTGGAGGGCTACAGAGCAGGTAATACAAGACATGCAGAATTATGTTCACTGTCTAAACTTGTATCAATTAACTGCTTCTCAGCACAACAGGGACCATAGTGCTAGTGTGCAAGTTTCAGCGTGGAAGAATTCCAACTTGAACTGCTGTGGTTTTGTGTTTGTAAAAGGTAGGCCTAGTACTATAAGCTGCTTGTTGGAGTGTGGCAGAGAGTAGCTACCAGCTGGCTTCTGTGGTTTGACAAGTGCTTGTGGGCAGAGGAAGCAGGAGAGTAGCAGCTGCACTGGCAGTTTCTCCCAGCAGCCCTAGTCGTGGCCACAGAACAAACCTGAGAAGATGGTGTGAGTTACCTGTGTCGTATCTGGAAAGCTGTATCTTCAGCCAACACCAACATTAAAATGTTAAGTGTGCAGGAATGGATGGCTTAACTGCTGCCAAATTCTGGAGAAAGCTATTGGATAGCAGCCTCATGTTAGGCTGGAAATCACACTGAGCCACAATTACTGTCAGAGAGGACACTTGAGATTCAAGTTTGCATTGAGACAGTTAGACTTGTACCATTGTCATGGTGTTTACAAACTCTGTCCAAGGGTAATTTAATTCTGCTTTTGAATCTAAGAGCTTTACTTTCTTTTTTCCTTTTTTAAATACCAAGCTTGCTAGCAGGCTCTTGAACTGATATCTGATAACAAGTATCTTGCAAAAAGTACATGTATGAAATACAGCAGAGTTTCCCCAAAGCTTTTATTGGCAAACTTTCTGCTGGTACTACAGTTGAAGCATATCTGTTGTACAAAAAGCAGTAGGTGGAACAACCTCCTGCTTTAGTTCTTCTATTGCTGTACTCATCAACTTCTGGTGGAAGCTGGAAAGCCTGATGGGAAACTCTAAAGTTTTGGGTAGACTTCTCAACTGTATGCTACTGCATAAGCAAGTCAGTAGTATTTTGGTACTTAGGAAGGTTTTTCACAGCACGTGTCTCTGTGAAGGGTGAGTGTGCATTGTGGTAAAGGCATGGTGCTCTCACAAGGATTTAAGGTCTGTTACGAGGGGTGCTGCAAATAGACCTTATGCAGCATTTCTAGCAGGGCAGCTTACTTCACAGATGGACACTTGGCCAAAGTATTGACTTTCTGAGCCTGAACTTGTATTAAATAACAGTCTGTTCTTGGCAAGCTGGACAAGGTGATGACAGAAAGCTTTCCACTGTAGCAACCGCTGTAAGGCACACAGTGTGGCCGTGTGCCACTGCAGTGCAGCCTGGCAGTGAAAATCTAATGTCTTGTTCAGAAATGGTATGATAGAAAATGCCATCTTGCAGAGCTAAAATAGCAAATTTGAGTGGGTCATGTTTTTCCAGGTTACTGAGTTTGTACCATTCTAAGGTGTCCTTTGTGTGTGACCGCTTAGACTGAGCTAAAACAGAGGTAATGCAGTAGGGTACAAAGCTCCAAGTGCTTTGATAAAGTACTCAACTCATGTAAAGGTATCTAAATGATCACAGTATGGTGACTCTGCAGTGTTTAAAACTGACATAATCAACCATACTGCCTGCTAAAGTAATACGTACAGTAAACCACTTCACTGCCCTTACATCTCTAGGAAAGGTGTGAACCCACAGTTGAGTTCTCGGTGTAAATACCCTTACGTGCGCTTTCTCAGAAGGCGTACTAGCTGTTCCCTCCTACTTGTTAAACCATTTCAGGGTGGGCTTGTGCATGTCAACACTCTTCAATGAGGGCTTGTGAATACCTGTTATGTACTGCTTATGGGCTGTAAGCCTGTCCTCTCCCTGAAGTCCAGGAAGCAAATGTAGAACAAATGACAGTCGTCACATTGTCATCCTAGAGCATGTCTGTGGTCCTCAGTTCAGTTCCAGGTATCATTTGTCTTCTGCTATAGTTGAGACATTCTTGATAAGTGGGTCAAAAGGAAGGTCTTTGCTCAAACAGGTTCTCTGCAATAGCTTCAGTTGTTAAATCCTTTAAGGAGACAAGACTTAAGCTTTATAAGCTAACTCTGATCCAGGAACTGGTGACACATGTCAGAGCCATACACTCACTGTAAAGGCGGTGCCATATGAGATAAGCACGAGGGTTAGATTACTGTCAGCAAAGCATATAGGAATCCAGGAACTTGCTACAATTTGGGAAGTATCCCTTTGTTAATACTATTTCATCTGTTACTGTTTCTGTAGAAGTAAAAGTGATTTCTCTGTAGCCCGTTTTAGTTGGGTTTGTCACCTGGACTAAAAGGTTAAATTATCTGTTTGTGGTTATTGAGAACTTCCAGAGGAGTCATTGATATTCAAACTGACGGAACTCAAACAAAATACCTGTTACAGGAGCTATTAATCCAAGTAGTTAAAGACTTCTTTTTGATCAAACCAAAGTCAAATTAAAAGCCTTTGTTAGCTTAGCTGTGTTCTTTTATGTACAATGGCCTATTGCCTCTAATCAGTATTATTAAATTAAGCACTAAGGTATACCGTAGCTTTTTGAGGTTCACTAGTGCAGTGGCTTGTCTTGAGGTGTAAAAAGGTAATGTCTTGCTGCTCTGCTTCCAGATGTGAAATGCATCACTTGAGTGGCAATAATCCTCTTTTAAGGCAGCAGTCATCTCTCCTGAATCTTCTGCAGAAAGACTTCTGTAGACCTGCAGAGGTACTTGACTCCATAGGTCCATTGTGGGGAAGGAAATGAACACACAAGCTGTGAAGTGTCTGCAGTGTTAAGAATAGTACGTATTCGTTTCAGAGGATTGGGGAAGTATATCCAAGTACTGCTGAACTTGAGCTACTTTTGAAAATCTGTTCTGCTCTTAACTCGTTTTTTCAACACTTTGCTTGGATACCATATTTGCGTTTCAGCTTATTTATAGTAGTCTGACATAAGTGACTGACTGATCTGAGTCTGACTGCTGTGGTCAAATCAAGCCAGAGTAAGGCAGTAAATGACCTGAAAGTATAACCTGCTCAGAAAGCACTTGTCTTATGCCATGTTTTGCAAAGTGGTTCTCTTGATCTGATGAATGTGCCTTCGAAATGTTCTGTCCTTGAACGGTACCAGGTCTCCTGTCCTTCGTGTACTGTATTTGGCAGGGTTTAAAGTTGCAGATTCTTCCCCCACCATGAGAAGAGGCAAATCTGCCCTTGATGTAGTTACTTTCAGCACTGTACAATTTCAAGGCTGAAGCTTTTGGTGGAGTAATGACTGAACACTGACTCAGTGTCAATGTATTTAGGGATGCATAATCAGCAGTAATTCTCTACTTCTTTACGACTGCAAATCTTGCATAACACCGCAAGTCTGTAGTAAACTAACTCTAACTGTAGTAAATTATGCTTTTAATGCCCTATTCTACACACTGCTACCAGTTAGATATTTTTCAGACTCCTCTTCAAAGAATAAAAATACAGTGATCCAGGTGACTTTGTTTTTTGTGTTCTACAGCCCAGTTACTGCGCATTTACAAACATTAAGTGCTCCTTCAAGCAGTAGTCAGAAAATGATAGCTGGAAGGCTAAGAGCTTCTAAGGGCACTGACTATAGGGAGACAGAAGGGGAATGGCTTGGATGAAAGAATATTCCAAAACAAGGAGAGTGAATTTACAAATCTATTACATGTATTTGCTCTGAGCAGCTGTATTTTCTGTGGAGGTTTGTGATTAAATTAGGTTCAAGACCCTGGTCCAAAGGTACTGAACTAGTTTGGCATTGATATCTGCTACTTTGTGAGTAAAATAACCAGGTCTCTGTACAGTGCTTCTTATTAGTACAGTGATCCCCCGTTACTCACGGGCTGTTGGGTCTGGTCCTCCTCACGCGAGTCTTGGAATCCGTGAAGATAGCGAACCCATTAAGTATTCAAGGACGCCATGCCTGTAGCCACGCCCCCTCCCCTATTAAGGTCTGGAGGATGGTCCTGAGAGCGGGGCTTGTCTCGGTTGCCCGAGTGCTGCCTGACATGGCTGTGCTCCAGCAAGCCAGACGGGTGGCTGCTGCATTTGGCAGCAGGGCGAGCACCGGGGCAGGCGAGTGCTGGGGCGGGCGGTGAGCACTAGCCGGGGCGGCCGAGCGACCCGTGGGCTCCACCAGGCACCGGCCACAGGACCTGCCTGACTGTGGGCACACAAAGGGCACCGCAGGGGTTGGGGGTGAAGGTGCCTCCTGCTCCTGCACAGACGCACACAATTCTCCTGCAGCCTGGAAGAGAACAATGCCAACCATGCAGACGCCCCAAGGGCCCCAGTTGTCTCTGCTCCAGCAGCTTCTCCAGCTCCTTCCCGCCCGTCCTGGCATGGCACGGGTGCCTGCCTCCCCCACCCCGGCTCAGCGTGGCCGGGCACCAGCCCTCCAGCCCCTGCGGGACAGGGGAAGGTGCCTCCCACTCTCACATACAGACACACACAATGGCAGCCCCGTCACCCCGTCTTGTAGCCCGGCGGCGGACGATTCCAGCCATGCAAAACCACACATTTACACTAAATGCATCCCAGCCGCGCCGCGGTGGCTCCCGGCTGGGCCCAATTTACATATTCATGAGCAGACTGGGTTCGCAGTAGGTTCTGCGCATTCTGCGCACGCGCCAGGTCCCACAGCTCGCTGGAAAATGAACAGCGACTAAAAGAAGAAAGCCAGGACTTTGGAGATCAAAGCGACAATCCAATATGAATTACAGCTAAGACTCATTTATTCAGGGTTCACAGAGATCATATATAGCACATTTCTGCCAACTGATGCTCACACAGCGGTTTGTACTTTGCAATTACAATCAAGACACCTGTTGTTTTCTACAAGAAGCCGTTATCAAAACATTCCTCTATTTCTGCTGTTCCAAGGCCAAGCTTGAACCAAGCCTGGGCTTTGTGCTGTCTCTTAAAGGGCCAGCACCCTTTAGATTCTAACCGTCTTTCTACAAGCGACTGTTTGGATCCCGCAAATTGTGGATCGTGACTATGCAGAGGATCACTGTGTATTACTTTAACGGGGGACTTGGACTCCTGTTATTTCAGCACATAGAGTGCAGGTTTTGATTGTCATGTAGTAAGATTGCACTCTAGTACAGTGTGGAACAGACCAAATCAAATGGAACGATGACTAATCTTTGTAGGACAGATGGCTGTAATCCAGGTAGGCATGTGACGCCAGAGAGTTTTGATACATGTTTATTTTTAGATGGCTTGCTGAAAAAGTGTCAGCTTGAACTTTAATCAGGTCTTTTCTGCTTTTCATCTGGGGAAATAAATGATGCAGCGCAGATTTATGTCTTCTAACTGTAAGGGAAGTATTTTCTCTATTTTTTTTTTCACTTAGTAATGCAATGCCAGTTGCACTGCTGGAAGCTGTTTTAGCAAGTCCATAATCCAAGTACCCTGGGAAGCTGTAACACTGAGTGAAGGGTCTGAAGTTGCTAATGCTGCTGTAAGTTACAGTGTGAAAAGTCAAGGTACAGAAACAAGTGTTTTACCAACTGAAGGCAGGTCCATAAAATGTTCCTCTGTGTTTATATCTTAAGAATACAATTCAAAAGTTTTGTAATGTCCCAGAGGATTCTCTCATATGACAGTATAGTTTGTATTGGCCAAAAAGCCCATCTTGAAAGTGTAACTAAAAACTAGTATATAGCAGCTTTACTCTAAAATCCAGAAGAAAATTAAGCTGTATATTAAGTGGTTTAAAGCTACCTCTAGACCTCAGAAAAAAAGCTTCTGAGATTATGTATTTCTATGGGCCTAAAATGCAGCATCCTCTAAGTGTTAAGGTATGGTACAAATTAATGAACAGGAGCTAGAAGCCTTTCTGTAACTTTTAGTGACTACTTAGGAATGTGAATGTTACTACTCCAGTAAAACTGAAAATATGAGGGGAATTTTTTACTACTCAAGAGGTTTACTTCTGTACTGGTTACTTACCTCCTTTTTCTTGCATGTTTGAAGTATAGGGGTAGCTCAGAAAGCACATTAAAACTTTTGTTCCTGATAAATTATCAGTTGCAGGCAATTCACTGAAATTTTTCCGTCCCCATTTGGTTGTACCTGGCTTCAGCTTAATGTGATCCCTCTTTAGTCATTCTCAATGAGGGAATGGGAACATTACAGTAGGCCGAATCAGGGCAGATGGCTGTTATACCTTACAGTTTTGTAAAAATATCAATCCCTTCTCTTTCAAATGAATATTCAAATGAGGCTTTGGCTTGCTAACCCTGTGAAATATTTATCTAGAGTTACTAATTCTTTTTGGGTGTTTCAAAAGTCTTTGCCTGAATGTATCCTTCTTAAAGGAGGCTCCTGTTTTTCCCTTTGGCTTCTGAGCATAGAACCTGAAAAATAAAGAATCGCTAAACAATCTGTTTTTCTTGACTACCCTGCTATGAGACTTTGGCTATGGCACACCATAATTCAGCTGTTTGGGGTCTTGCTGAACTTGATCAGGTGATGATAGGTGGGTTTTGGCAAAAACCTAAACATCCCTATGCTCATTTTAGGAGGGCAACTCTGTACTCAAAGCATTGGACTTGGCAAAGGTTAGCACTTGTCTAAAGACTGACAATCCCTGTCATTGGGTTGCTATAAGGATTTCACTGCGTTAGTGTATAAGGTGGAAAACATCCTAGCCCCATATCTCAGTACTGCAGAGTGGGAAACTCTATGGTTCTTGGTATAATTTAAGTCAGCATTGTTTAAAACTTGTGTGTATGCATATAGTCAGATTTTTCAGTGTTCTATTAACTTTGGTTTTTTTAATACCTTCAGTAGATCTGGACACTAAGTGGAGAAAAGGTGAGGTGGGACTCTGTTTTGGTCAAAAGGACTAAAATTTAGAGAAATAGCAATCTCTTATCACAGAATCAGCTAGGTTGGAACGACCTTTGAGATATCAAGTCCGACCAATGACCTACCACCATCTCATCAACTAAACCATGGCACTGAGTGCCACATTCAGTCTTTCTTTAAACACTTCCAGAACAGTGACTCCACCTCCCTGGGCAGCCCATTCCAATGGCCAATCACTCTTTCTGGAAGGGTTTTTTCCTACCACTCTAAACTTCCCCTGTTGCAGCTTGAGACTGTGTCCTCTTGTTCTGTCACTGGTTGCCTGAGAGCTGAGACCAACCCCCACCTGACTACAACCTCCTTTCAGGTAGCTGTAGAGAGCGATAAGGTCTCCCCTCAGCCTCCTCTTCTCCAGACTGAACAACCCCAGCTCTCTCAGTCGCTCCTCATAGGGCTTGTGTTCCAGCCCCTTCACCATCCTTGTTGCCTTTCTCTGGACACATTCAAGCAACTCAACATCTTTCTTAAACCGGGGGCCCAGAGCTGGACCCAGTACTCAAGGTGAGGCCTCACCAGTGCTGAGTACAGGGGAAGAATCACTTCCCTAGTCCTGCTGGCCACACTGTTCCTGACATTTTGCAGTGAGAAAGAAGCTTTTCTTCAGTAAAGTATCCATCAAAAAATCTAAACTTCTAGAAACTGAACTTTAGAGCCTGTTTTCCTTTCTTGCTTTTTATAATTGTAGGAAATAGAGAGGTAGCTGCTTATGTTAAGCCTGGAAGGAAACAAACCACTGGCAAGATTTCTATAATATCAGTGACTGCTGAAGCCAGTTTGTTGCAGTGATGGACAGCAGACTCTTGTGTTAGGACAATCATAATACTTTTTTTTCCACCCTGAGTGCTGCTTACCGTAATACCCCAGAGCACCCATTGACTGACTGTAATGTAGCCAAAGGGTGTAGGCTCTTGACAAAGATTACAGATTGTATGAAGAAACAGTAAGATGCTTGAATTTAGCTTCTGAGAGTCAAAGCCACTATCTTCTATCAAAAGTGTGCTGTATGCTTTCTTTCACCCTATTTTAATGGAAATAGAATTCTGTCAAGGCCACCATAACCTACTTGAAAAATTACATCAAAGCAGGTGATGTGGCAACAGTGAAGCTTTATTCTCAGTCTGCTGGGAGTGGGAGACATGGGCAATGCAATGCTAATGATGAGTATTATTTTGGCAAAGGAGGAAATTAATCAAATTTACATCAAACTATGCTAACAACTACAGCTGTGGAGTTTCTGCTATTATGGAGGCGGACCGGGCTGCAGTAACGTACAGACAGTTTTGTGGAGTGTCAGCCTGTTCTTTGAAGAAACCAAATGCTCTTTGCATTTGATTTATATCTGGAAACGAATTTGTAGGAACAAGTCTGGCTATTTGCAAGACTTTGGCTACTCTCTGGATAAATTTATCTAGTCTGGATAGCAGAACACTTAAAACTACTTAGAACATAAATGTATTTTTTTTAAAAGTACTCTAGTTTTCCTCCTGTGTTTAAGGTAACTTGTGTAGCAGACTGACTGTACTGGAGAGCTGTGTATCTGAAGCTGAGTGGACAGTATTGACTAAGTACCCAAACTACTTGCTTTCTGTTTGGGAAAGTCTCCTCACTTGTATGCCGAAACAATTTTTAGACTTTTAACTGTACATAGCTTGGGGATTGATGGAAGAATCTTACTTGGTGTACTGGGTTTGCTGTGGCTGTTTTTTTTTGGTAGCGGGGGGGGCTATGAGGGAGGCTTTTCTTTGAGAAGTTGCTGGAAGCCTCCCTCACAGCTGGCAGAGCCAATGCCAGCCAGCGCCTGGCTGGACCTGCCACCGGCCAAGGCCAGGCCAATCCGGAGGGACAGAGACGCCTCTGTGATAACATATTTAAGAAGGGAAGAAAAAAAAAAGTTGCAGGGAAGAAGATGGCTGCCAGAGAAGAGCCATGAGAAGTTGTAACAGCAAATGCAGGCACCAAGGCCCGGGCCAAAGGAGAGGGAGGAGGTGTTTCAGGTGTCTCCCTGCAGCCCTTGGTGATGACCATGGTGAAACAGGCTGTCCCCCTGCAGCCCATGGAATGGAGAGAACACAGGGATGCAGAAGACCCACCTGTAGCCTGTGGAGAGGAAAGCCCATGCTGGAACAGGTGGATACTGAAGGGAGGCTGCAGCGTGTTGGAGCCCACATTGGAGCCAGACCAACACTGTGGGCTGAGGGAAGGTGACCATCGCTGCTTTTCCCCAGCTCGCTGCTGCCTCCCCCATCCCTGGCAGGTGATGGCCGGGGTCCGCCTTCCGACAGGGCTGTCCGCAGGAGCGCAGGCCAGCGGCAGCTGTGCTGAGCGAAAGAGCTAGTGGCCCTCTGTGCTCTGCTCCTGCTGCCACTCCTCAGAGATGCACAGACAGGAGCAGATGGGTGGGAGGAGCTGGAGCAGCACTGGAGGACAGAGGCACCCTGCACCAGAAGCACCTGCAACCCACTCCTCCCCTGTGCCTGCTGCCTGCAGTTTCTCCTCTCTCCTGCCCTCCCTCCAGACCTCCTCCATCCCACACATCCTAGAAGAGACCTCCCCAGGTCTGTCCGGTAGTGACTGTTTCTATGTTTCTGACACAGCAACGAACATCTACAAAAAAAACACAGTACATGTACATACTCTCCTGCTGCCCAGAAGGAGCTTTTTATTTTGAGCAGTGAGGGCGTTTCCACTGCCAGCAATAGGGTTTGGACTCTGACATCAGGAGCCCGTGCTGCTTGCATCGGGACACACAGGGGGGCTATGTCACCTGTGTCATGGCAGCGTGCGCAGAGCTGAAGCGCTGTGCCAAGACAGCGGCTCTGATCCTGCCTGCATGGGGATTAAACCTCCTGTCCGCCGCCACCCTGGGGTCATCATGGACGGTGGCAACTGTCCCCCACCTTCCGCCAGTTCCAGCGGCGCCACGCTGCCGTGCCCAGAAATGCTGGTACAGCCCCAGTGCCTCTGCGCTGGCCGCACAGCAGCACTCCTGGCATCACAGAGATGGTAGCGGTTCCCCTTCCCCCTAAACGGTGAAAATGAAGGATGGATGGCAAGTCTGGTGGGTGGTGATGGTGGGTGGGACCAATTGTATATTCATAAGCTCATTACATATTCATGAGCCATCAGGGTTCTCGGTACATTCTGGGCATGCGCAAGTTCACACAAGTCACAGAAAAAAGTCAACTGTGACTAATCTGATCCCACAAAGATACAGACTGCGATTAATCAGAGGATCACTGTATTTACATATTCCAGTGTGCAGGATTGGCCATTAGCTCCCCCGCAGAATACAGACTGTTAGTTTGACAGGAGTCAGAGAAAGCCTAATGGTGTCTACATGGAGTCTAATAAAGAGACAGTGCTACTCAAAGTCTGTCTTGTCTTAGCATCTTTCTGTGGCTTAGGATCTGGGGCTGTGTGGGACTTCTTCAGAGCTGATTTATTGGTCCTTCTGCAATACAGTTGGCCCTCTTGCACTTCGTGCCCCCCATATTGTGGCTTCAGATCTTAGTGGCATGATTTTTTGGCGATGTAGGAGACCCGTTTTCGCAACTGTGCATGTGTGACCTGCCTCTGCAGCGTCATAGGCACGGCGGGTGGCACGGGTGGCAGCAGCGATGTGGGTGATGGTGGTGGGAGTGGTGGCGGCAGCCGCAGCGGGGGTGGCACGGGCAGTGGCGGCAGCACAGGCGCCATTCAACGTGGAAGTCAGGCTACGCGGGTCCCGATTAAGACCGTGGGTCCGCATTATAGGAGACCTGACTGTAGTGCTTTAGTTGCAATTCTGGCTAGTGACTTTGGGGTCTATCTGAGCCCATAGCAGCCCTTGTGATGCTGTGCTTTAGAAGGGTGTTTATAACACACAAGTGTTTTGACTATGGGTGGGCACACATCGAGGCTGTAGTGTCCCTTCCCCCCAAGTGAGGACAATATTCTGGGAGGGCACATGAGCAGGACAGCTGACCCAGACTGACCAAAGGGATATTCCATACCTTATGACATCAGTCAGATATAAAAGCTGAGGAAGGAGGAAGAGAGCAGGAAATGGGGAGCATTCATTGTTTTCAATTACTGCCTTCTAAAAACCATCACATGCATAGGAGCCCTGCTTCCCAAATGTGGATGACACCTCTGCTGATGGGAAGTAGAGATTAGTTCTTTTGCTTTGCTTTTTTTTTTTTTTTTTTTTTTTTTTTTTTTTGCTTATATTAAACTGCCTTATCCCAACCCACCCTTTGTATATCATCTTATTATTTGGGACTGAGCAACCCTTCAGGCCTCTGACATCCAGGGAGGGTAAAACCCGTTACAGTTATCTAGTGTTGGGTGTCAGGTTGAGAGCTTGCATTCAAACTGCTGAGAGGCATGATTTTGGACTAGGAAGCTGAAGAAGCAATTGCTGCTGTAATTCTGCTGAACTTATAATGAGCTGTGCTCCAGGGCCTGTGCCAGACTGGGTCATGAGTTTCATGATAGTAGACTTTGCAGATCAGCAGGCCAGAAAGCCAACACTAAAATGCTGAATGAGCAGAAATGATTGTAAAACTAATACTAGCTTGACTTCAAGTTGTAGTGCCTTACTCTTGTCTCTGTTCTAGCAGGCAAACAAAGCACTAGCAGTGCTCAGAATAGCTACTGACATCTTAGTGACTAAACAAGGATAGCTGTCAACATAAAAACTGTCTCTCCATCGTAGGGGATATTCCATACCTTATGACAAACCGAGGTGGTAGGAAATGCAGAAACCCCTCCTACTGAAGGAAGAAGTGGTCTGCTCAAACAGGGCAATAATCCTTAGTGAGAAAGACCCATAAAGAAACTTCAGATGTGAATAGTATAGGCTGAGTTAAAAATGGGGACCTAAGATGTAAACAGGGTAAGCAGCATAGAAGAGGACTCTCAAATTGCTTTTTAAAATAGATTCTTTCTAACAGCTGTTTAGCTGAAGAATACTTCTCCTTCTAGAGGAAGAAGAATTGCTGTAGTTTCTGAGTTTTAAGAAACATGAGGTTTAGAAATTGGTCTCAACAGAGAGCTCTAGTTCATATCCAGACCAAAGGACAGGGAACACGTATTTTCCTCTAGCATATAGTTGTCAAATTGTGACTTGTAAGGCACTTAATGTAATGGTTACCTTTTGACAACCTTTTGAATCTGAACATTTCCAGTGCTTGTGATCAAAATTAGAGATTTTTCGACTCAAAACAAAAACAAAGGACTCTGTCTTTTTCTCCAACTTGCTAGCTGGTCTAGCATGTCAAAGGTTAGAAAAGGAATGTAGAAGGTAAAGTGAGCTCAATGGGCACTTTTACCCTCATGTTGTACCTGTAAGCCTGATAGGTTGTTTAGAGATTAACTTTATAGACTTAATGCCTAGAAGTATGAAAAGAGTTCCCAAAGACCTAGGAAATCATTGTTTTATAGCTGCTTTTATCCAGTTCTAATCCCTTTTGTAAGTAACTTGAGAAGAGAAGGGGGTATTTTCTGCAGGTGAGAACCTGCATGTTAAATATTGTTAAGGACTTTCTACCTGAGACACGGACAAAGAGTTGATGTTGTAATGTGTAAGGATGAACTTGGTTCAAAAGCCAATAACTGAAATAAGAGGAAAATAATCCAGTGCTTCACTCCTGGGAATCTCCTTCATGCACTTTGGGGAACCTAGCTATATTCACTTTGGAGAATTCTTTCCCTCAAGAGAAGAGTGTTTATTTATAAATCCTGACTTCTGACATAAGTCTTAAGTGCAATGATGTTACATATTAGTCTCTGGCACAACTAGCATTAAAAAAAACCAAAACCTGGGAAAGAGAGCTTGAATAATTCTAAACATTTAGCAATAGGATTGCATAACAAAATATTGTTCTCTACTTTATCACTTCTAAATTATAGACTAACGTGCATAATGTGAAAGTACACAACTAACTTCTCAAGTGCTTTTGAAATGTGACAGCCAGAAACTTGCTATTGGTTGGCAGCAATACAATGACTCGTAGTCACAGGCCTGCCCTAGTGCAATTAAATCTGTTTTGGGCAGCCAAAAGTATTGCCCAGTGATTGGTTAAATGTGGCATCCTACAAATGATATTGTACAGGGATATCTACTCAAACTTTGCTCAGATCTTGAGCGAGATAGCTTACAAGATAAAAAATAAAACAACAAAAAGGAAAAGGTAAAAGGCAGTAGCAGAGAATGACTACTGTGAATCTGCCAACAGGAAAACTGAAGGGTAACTGGAGTCCTGTGTGAACATCAGCTTCCTAGGGTACTCCTCAAGAGTCCTCTTCAAAAGCATGCTAAGATTATTAGTGAATATGCAGTCTAACAGCAGTAGGCTTTATTCCGTTTCTTCTGGTTGTGTAAGGCCATGGTCTTACTTTCTGGAGGTTGTAACTCTTAGTAACATTTTTGTAATGTTCTAGGCACTTTGCCAATGATGCTGAGGTTCAGAATATGGTCTTAGAGCTTTTCATTCTGGGGATGTCATTAGGAGAGGACTCTCTCAATGTCTGCTTTTAAAGTAATGTGCAAGTTGGATTGCAACAGTGGGATAACACTGCACCCCAAGAATGAGCAGAGGTAATACAGGCTCTCACACAAGTCAGTGTAAAGACTTGTGTCAGTGTGCTTGTGTATGGTCTTGTGCAGCATTATGGCCTTGTTCCCATTTGATGTCTCAAGGGCGTTAGAGCTGGGTGTTGGCTTCTAGCTTTGTTCAGCAAAGTTCTCCATAATCGTGCTCTGCTTGGTTTAACCTTGTAGTCAAACAGTCTGATCTCCTCGGTACAACTGGATGTTGTACTGCGTGCCAGCAGTGTTGGTGTCTTTGGAGCTACCCAAACTTGGCAGCTTGTGCTATCAAATCTTTGCCTGCCCCAGATGGATTTGCTGTAGGATATACTGATTTTGCTTTTGAAGATGTTGGAGGCCGCATTGTATTAGGGAGTCGAAAAGTGTGGGAAGCTTGGTTATTGTCCTGTGGTTGTATCTGAAACACTTCCTCCAATGCAATAAGAGAAGCCTGTGTGGATTAAGAAGACTTTCTTCCCTCTTCCCACCTCCAGCTTTGTACATATTGGGGATCCAGCTCCTGAGACAGTAAAAACAGCAGATGTTTGTGCAACCTCAGAAGCATCTCAGGTGGCTAGCAAATCAGATACTCTGCTAGGTGATGCAATGACAAAATACCAGTGATCAGGATGCCGTATAAATGAAGCTCACAGGCAGTTTGAAGCACGGCTTACTCACCTAGCTGAGAGCTTTACCTGTGTTTCTGTGTCTTGAGCGTTTCTCAATACTGTTGTTGTTGCTTTAGTGGAACCAATATGTAACTTAACAGCTTGGTTCTTGCTTTTACTTATCAGAACTTTTAATTTGTATGACCAACAGCTTGTATTCTTGTTTTCAGACAAATCTACCTATCTTCAAATTGAAAGAATCTACAGTCAGAAGAAGATATAGTGACTTTGAATGGCTAAGGAATGAACTAGAAAGAGAAAGCAAGGTGGGTAAAGTGAAAGGTAAATAAACAAGTCTTCATAGACAAAGAGTAATGATACTGAAAGGTCATCAACTGTGTTATAAAGCCTATATGATATAGAACATGTATTGTAGTTGAAAATGTCCAGAAATAAAACAAGCTTTGTATCAAGCCCCAGTTCTACAATGCCAGAGGGTGTTTTAATGGCTTTGAGTTAATTCAAAGTTAAACTACTTGAATTCAACTTATCTCTGTGGGCAGAGAAAGAGGTTGAACAGGAGGTGCATGAACTTGTTTACAGGCTGCACTTATGGACACTTCTGTAAATGTTTCAGGTTGTGGTACCACCCCTACCAGGAAAGGCTCTTCTCCGACAGCTCCCCTTCCGAGGAGATGATGGCATATTTGATGATTCCTTTATAGAGGAGAGGAAGCAGGCTCTTGAACAATTCATAAACAAGTAAGTGTTGGTTCTAGTTATCTATAGATAAACCCAGAGCTCAGCTCTGGAAAATTGAATTAAAGTTACTGATCTTCTAACCATGGTAACTGCACTAGGTTCAGAATATTAACTTCCACATAATCTTGCAGTAGGACATACTAACATGGTTCATCCAGGGTTTAGTTTGGATATCTTAATGCTTACCTGAACAGCTGAAATAACTGTTAGTGTTAATTTATGCAAATTGCTACTAAAATTATAGTGTTCAAAGTAGTTCTACTTTATAATTCCTGAAAAGGTATCTTCCACTGGGTGAACAATGGAGCTTACAATGGGCTTACAGCAGTTTACTTTGATTGCAGATGTGAGATATTGTCAGCTTGTGTAATGATGCATATTTTCTCTAATCATTATGAGAATCATTATGAGACATAAAAACACTACTTGAGGTATGCACACATAGTCGGAAATAGACTCTTTGTGTTGTGTTCCTGCCTTTCAAAAGGTGAGCAGAAATTATAGTAGCAAAGTCTTATGATTCTGCTTCTGCCATCTGACACTACTAACAGCTGACCTGCTACTACATTGACCTAAGTATCTGGTTTAATCTCTTCAAAAGTGTGGATCCAAACAGTGTGTAAGGAGTTGTGGTGGTTTGACCCTGGTTGGATGCCAGGGATTTACCCACAGCCACTCTCTCACTTCATCCCCCCTCTTCCTCATACTAACAGGGGAGAGAGAAAAAGGAAAAACGAAAAAAAAATGAAGGGTTTTGCTACAGCAGGAATGAGGACTATTAGAAAATCTTTTACTGTCACAGGCAAAACAAACCTCCAAAATAGGGATGTAAAGAATTTATTTCTAACAAGATCAGAGCATAACATGAGAAGTATCATCTTAAAGGCAACCTTCTCCCCCTCCCCTCCGTCTCTTACAACAGATACCACGTTCCCCCTTTCCTCCAGGAGACAAGGGTGGGACAGAAGTCAAGGGAACCAGGCAGTTGGTGATTCTCTGCCACTGCTCAGGGGAGGAGGCCATTTGCCTGCATTCCATGGGGTCCCTCCCGCGGGAGAAAGTCTTTCACGACCATCTCCAGCATGAGTCCAATCCCAGGGGCAGCAGCTGTTCCATACTGTGCTGCCCGTGGGTCACTCCACAGAGTGCAGTTCTTTGAGCACTGGCTGCTCCAGGGTGGGTCCCATCCCAAAGCACACAAATCCTACCAGATACAGATTCTGCTCCAGCATGGATTCTCGTCTCTATGGGCCACCCATCTCTCCCAGGACTCTGCTCCAATGTGGGCTCCAACAGGCTGCAGCCTCACAGAATCACAGAATACTACGAGTTGGAAGGGACCCACAAGGATCATCTAGTCCAACTCACCAGCTATCACCCATACAGAGACTGAACACACACCCCAGGGTGGTGAACATAAACCTAGTTCCCTCACAGGCTCACAGGCCACTCCGAGCCAGAAGGGACCCACAGGACCATCCGACCTAACACCCCCCAGCTAGACCATGTCACTAAACTCCTCATCGAGTCTTCTATTAAACACCTCCAGGGATGGCAACTCCACCACCTCCCTGGGCAGACCATTCCAATGAGCGATCACTCTCTCTGTGAAAAACCTCTTCCTAACATTCAGTCTAAACCTCCCTTGGCGTAGTTTAAGGCCATGTCCTCTTGTTCTGGTGTCGTCAGCCTGAGAGAAGAGATTCACACCCACCTGGTGGCAACCACCCCTCAGGTAGTTGTAAACAGCAGTCAGGTCACCTCTGAGCCTCCTCTTCTCCAGGCTGAACAACCCCAGTTCCAGAAACTCAAGCTAGTTAATTGTTGACTATCATCGTTATGAACTAGTGGTTGGGACTGCTGTCAGTGGGCAGAACGGGAAGTACCCTCTGTCTTCACACAATGCTGCTCCTACAGGCAAGGAGCACTGACCAAAGGGAGTTACTGTCCTGAGCAGTGCCGGAGCCTTTGGAAGGCCTTCACACCCCCTGGTGGAGTGAGGCTTCAGCTTGCTGGGGCCACCTGCTGCTCAGTGAGACTGAGAACTGAGGGCATTAACAGCCTTTAGAAGAGGATCCTGTGGCACAGGTGTCAAGACTTGTAAAAAAAAAATTCTGCTTGCCTTCCTTAACTCTAGATTTCATAATGCTAAGATGGGTACTTGAATAGTCCTGTCCATTGCAGGTCATAAATTGATGAAATAACATGGCTTCCAAGTGATCAGAGGTAGCTCAGAGTTCCTGAAGACTGCAGAGTTCATCAGGAGAAGTACGATAAATCTTGCTGGTAGACATCATTCTAGTTGCCAGCAGTGAACTGACAGTGGGATCCATGCCTAAGTGCAGAACAATAGGTTGCTGGTACAAACCCTTGACCTGCTGGCTAGCTGCAAGTAGGCTTGATTGGTTCACACTAATGCTTGTTTTTTTCCTCTCCAGGGTTGCAGGCCACCCACTGGCACAGAACGAGCGCTGTCTTCACATGTTCTTACAAGATGAAGTAATAGACAAAAACTACACACCATCCAAAATAAGACATACTTGAATTCTAAAACCATCTTCCCAGATATTAGTGGTTCTTAGGCTTGGTTTTAAGAGGTTATAGTATGTTTTAGCATGCTGAGAATGACCAGACACGAAGTCTCCACTAACACCAGTACACTGCTTGGTTTTTACATATGCTTTATAGCATTAAAGAACTCACTTGTCTTCTAGCTAAATCCCTCTGAATCCTCTGTTTAAGAGTATTATACTATGAGACCATCCACCCCTTGCAACGTTTCACAAACCTTTCCACTATTATTTGCAATGAATTAATAATGTTTACTGACTTGGCCTTACTTGAACTTTCACAACTGTAGTGTCACGTGTTCACTTGTGTTTGACTAAACTGCTATGCTGTTTCTGAGGTAGTCACCTGTCTGAACGTCTGTAGAAAGGCTCCTTTATTTCTGATCTCCTGTGTGAGAAACACTTATGCAATTGTCTTCAAGCTCGTAAAACACTTTATACTGAAGTAATGAGGGAATTATCTTTATATTCTGTAAGAGGAAAAAATCAAATTTATATACTAAAGTAACTTGTCTAATGTTTTGAAATAAAAGTGAAAATGCACTTCAAATGTTTTGTCACTCTTGACCTTGAGTGTGTGGTATCTCATGCTTTCTGAGAGGCAGGGGTTTGACTATCTTAAGTGAACTGGTGTTGCAACCTTGCTGTGATGCTCTTCCACAATGTAGTTTTGTATTACTAACAGCCAGCACTTAAAGCCCATAGACACTGGCACTCTCTCTCTAAGTGTTAACACATAAAGGTATTGAAGGCTGCTCCTGTGTTGGAGAGCCAAAGCTGGATACCGTTCATGGTAGGCAGTCACCAGATCTGTGACTTTAAAAACTTTGGGAAAAGTGATTTTCTGATTCTTCAAATCAATTGAGTAGTTTTCTACTTGGCACAAGAAGCATCAATCTAGCTTCAACTCTCTGGTAAAAACTATACCATCCCATAGAGAAAGGCATGTTGACATAACCTCTATTATAACTTCATTCCTGCGTTAGAGGAGCTCTGCTCTACAAATGCAGTTAGGTACACAAAGTCATGTAAGTCTGCTGTAAGATGTGACTGTAGCCTCTTCCCTGAACACTAAAGGAGGCCTACGCTGTAGCTCTGTGCTTGTATGACCTCTGGTGCAGTGCAGGTGGTTGGCAGCTGCAGATCACAAGCAGCACTGCTGAAGTTGTCTTTTTCATGAGAAAGAAGTGAACAAGTGAAGCTTCCTTGGTCTTCCAAATGTAACATGAAAGTTACGTATCCAGATGCTCTTGAAAATAGATTCAAGAAATTCCAGCTGCAATCTGCTCTAGTGTTTTTTCCTACTTGGTAACTACATGGTGGCTTCAACTTGACTGCTGCTTTTTGCCTTCTTACAATACTTATCACTGTTAAGAGCATCATATAAACTTGCTGGCAAAGTTATTAGCTTTTTTTAACTAAGACTATTAAACTCATTTTTGGAAATCTGAATGTAAAACAAGACTGAACTGACAAAGCAGTGATGGCCTGGCTGGATTGCATATAGTAGTAGTGATTAGCTATGCTGAGCAAACAGCTGTTTGAATGATTGTTCTTTCTACCTTGTACTTAACTGATTGTGCTGATTCTCTCTAAGCATCCTATTCACAAACCAGGGACCAAAACTGACAAAGTCCACTTGCAGCCCAGGGATGTCCAACTTTTCAAGATGTTTTTGAATTGTAAAATAATTTCTAAAATTCCTTGTGCTAATTGAATCACACTTAAAATTTGAGTTACTCCTGAAAAACGGAAAAGAAGTGTTGAATCACAGAATCGCAGTAAGGTTGGAAAAGACCATAGAGATCATCAAGTCCAACCTATGTATGTGTATATGAAGTTTCATTATGTAGATTTAGATGCAGAGTAAGATGTTTTTTCTTTTCTCAAACGTTCTTTTCTGAGACAGGCTTCTCTCAGAAATCAAAGTTATACCTCGGTATACCCATCTTATACCTAAAATATGACACAATCTGTATAATTTGTCATGAAAACAAGAAAAATAAGCCAAAGAGGGAAAACCTACATGCTTGATGTCAAAGTATTCCTATTTCCAAAGTGGGGACTTTGGAGTGTTGGCCTCTAAGAATTACAGGACTCTGGGATCTTGCCTGGCCTTAAATCCTTCAAAGCTAGCTAGAAACTCTAATTCTAGTGTAGTTGTATGGGTTATGGTTCCATGCAATCTACATAGTCTGAGCTTAGCTGTGCCTAAACCACAGGGATCTGGGCATTGTTCCCAGCTTGTGAGTCTGCTCTGCAGGTGGGCTGAGTCCTGCAGGTAAAAGGATGAGATGTGGGTGTGCTCCCATTGCCTTGCCTGCTTTGCAGCGGGGAGAAAGCCAGTACACTCTGTTTTGTCCTCTAGCCTGTGTGGTGTAGGAACTGTGACTACAGCACACTTCAGAGTGCAGTTGCCTTGCACTGTGGATGCAATTCATGTTTATTGCTGCTCTGGGACAACAGCGTGAGTCTTACTGGAATGAATGTTCTGTGGTGTGTTCTGTGCAGCACTGGGTTCAAATTCTTTAGCTCATAAACTGAATTGTCACAGAGTGGAGCACCACACTTGATTTTTCTGCCCTATCTAGTCCTTTTTAGTGTAGATAGCAGAAAATGGTTGAAGTTTATTACATGGTGCAGAAAAAAATGGTTTATAAAGTGTGTGTTGGTTTTTGCTAAGGATGTGCTGTGCCCTGTGGTAAATGCATTCTCAAGTGCTCCATGCTAGTTTGTATAGAAGATGTTTTGAGGTCCTGTGGTCTTTGCTTTGTCTTACTGGACTCATCAAAAGACATGTGTTGTGTACTTCATGGTGTAGTTGTCTTGGAAAGGATAGAATGTGAGACCCAGCAGACTGCAAATGGAAGAGAGCTGGAGTGAAAACTTTGACTACTGAAACATCCACTTTAGTACAGTGGTAAGTGCCCCACCTGGCGTGTGGGAGACCTGGGTTCGATTCCCGCCAGGGAGACAGTGTTAAGAGTTGGACTCGATGATCCTTGTGGGTCCCTTCCAACTCAGAATATTCTGTGAGATTCTGTGAAACATTTAAGGATGTGAGAATTTTGAGCTTGGAAGTCAAGAGAGCTAGGATTGCACTCGTGAGCTGTATTTGATGGCACTGCAAATCAATGAGCCATCCAAATACTCTGTACATTTACACCTGCCATTTTAGCCTGTGTGATTCTTCAGTCACTCATTGCCATATGAACAATATATTTCCCTTCTCCTATTGCCAACTTTTTTTGTTGATTGGGAGTTGCTTACTTCTCTCTTTAGTGTAATTGCACAACTGGACACCTTAATAAAACCTCAGTCTTTTAGTTGAAACAGTTCTTTTGTACTCATCCTACTTTGTTAGCTGCACAATTCAGCAATATTAAAAAATGTAATAGCATGAAATGGAAAACACATGCTGTGTTAGACCTCTGATGCACTTCATGTGCGCTTGGCGGATATAGCATGACTTATCACAATTACAGTATCACAGAATCGCAGAATATTCCGAGTTGGAAGGGACCCCGGTCTCCCACATGACAGACGGGGACACTCACCACTGTACTAAAGTGGATTTGCTAGAAAAAGCTGGATGTCATCTCCTTGAGAAGGAAACCTTGCAGCTAGTCTATATTTGGATTACAGAAACCAGTTCTATGCGGATCTCACAAGGCAGTATCACCTAAGCTACTCCTTTAATGTTTGTCTAACTTTTTTCTTAAACCTGTGATGGTAAAGCTTCCACAGCATCTAGGGCAATCCATTTTAGTAGAGACTATTCCCTGGTAAGGATACAGTGGAAGAAGC
Organism: Pitta sordida; assembly: GCA_013390025.1. Classification (NCBI taxonomy): domain Eukaryota; kingdom Metazoa; phylum Chordata; class Aves; order Passeriformes; family Pittidae; genus Pitta; species Pitta sordida. The sequence continues at coordinate 342,433 of WEKX01004422.1, read as the reverse complement.
GAATTAAGGACAAGTATTAAAACAACAGTGGAAAGTAATTTAAATTCAATATATTTTTATTCTTTGTAAATACAATGAGTACAACTTTTAAACTTCACAAATCGGTTAATCCACTTTGTACAGGAAAAGTTTTACTCATTCTATGATAGTCCAAGTGCTGATCTTTCTCGGTGCTAGTTCCTAATAACAAATTTTGAAAAGTACAGCAGCTATATTTAAATGGGGTTTTTTCTACATTTTTTCATACATCACTTAAGCAGCTTATAATGTTTTTGTGTGTGAGAGGGTATAGGTAAACAGGACTTCAAAATTAGAACCTGGAGTATTCTAAAAAGGCATTGGAGACTTTTGGAAATTGTTAGCATTGTATCAGTCAACAACCTTTATTTCTTTGAAATAAAATTCCTTCCACTGATCTTTTATAGTAATCTCATTTCTCTGCACATCTCGTTGACAAAGAGTTTGGCCACCGTTGCCTTTGGTTTCAGCACTGTGCCAACGGGATAGCCAGCAGGTCACTGAAGCGGTCATCTCCATTGTATTTGGTTTTGCTGTTTTAGTCTTCCTTTCTTGACTTGCATCTTTTGCAGGGGGCTGGAGGGGTGAGTGTGTGTCTGTATGTGTGGAAGAAGAAGGAGGGAAGTTTGGGGTGGAAGTGTATAAAGCTCTTCTGTCTTTGAGATGTTAACCGAACAAATTGTGGTGACATCCGCGTCAAAGATCACCAGTTCGTTTTGTAGGAAGAATGGAGCTGCCGTCATAAGCTACTTTTCAATCAGTTCTCAAGGCCACTTCATGATGTATTATAGCAGAAGCAATGTTTTGGTAACCTGGTCTTAAATGTTGCCTATCATATTAAAAACATTTTCCCAACATAGGCTACTTTTAAAACAATTCTGAAGGCCACCGCATCTTGTGTTACAACAGAAGCCAAGTTTGGTCACCCGGTTCCAAATACTGAACAAACTAAAGTACCTTCTTTCACATTTTGTCTCAGATCTGCCAGTTAAATGAGAGAATAGCAGAGTCTTTGTTAACTATGACTGGCATCTGAATTGCCTCCATCCTGTAGTAACAGGAATAGCAGCCAAATTCCAACCACTTTCACTTTTTCTGTAGAACAAAGCATTCTCTCCATGATCTAAATCACTCTGTTCAGAGCAGCAGAATCATATCTACTGGGGTGTTTTTTGTAAATGAGTTTAAGGGCTACACATTCCCAGGCTTATGCTTCCTGTAGATTTTGTTAGTTGAGGCTTATTCTCCATAGGTAAAAGTTCTTCTCAAACTGTCCATCCTGATTGTTTATTTTAAGGTAATTTATATGTCACTGGATTTGTACATGTCTGAAAGCAGTCTTGTAATTGGTACATTCCCAATGGTCTTTTTGAAAAACACTTCTTCTATTGTAGATGGACTAATGGAACGTAAAGCTGGTAAAAGCAGTAAAAGTTTCCCAAAACGACAAGGTTGTGTAGGATACCTGGGAGACGGAGAGAGAAGGAACGTTATTGAAGTTTTAAAGTATTTTTTTCATCGGAAGTATTTTTCTTCATAGAAAACGACCAATATTCAATAAAGTTTACAGATGGTGCTACCTATGCTAAAACCTGTGTTCTGTACTCGTGTGAGCTGGAAGGTTGACTCCAAGGTAAACTCTCTCCCTGTCAGTGAGCAGAATAGATACAAGGTTTCTGAGTTTTCTTTAGCTCCTTTGTTTATTTCCCTAGAGCAGTAGCAATACAATGAGTGGATCTGCTCTAACGTGTCCCTTACACAACAGCTATGTTCTCAATGCAGTTCAGGGAAGAGCTTCACCTGTAAAAACTACCCTGTCATTTAAAGTGCACTTTAAATCCAGCTAGATTGTCATGGTAATCACTTGTTGACATATGCATATTGAATACCAATTGACATTTGTGAAGAAAATTTTTGTTAAAGAAGCTATGTTTATGCCCAGGTAATGTGTTTGTGTATAGGATATTTTCCATCCTTTCTCCCAGCTTTTGAAGCCAACACAACATAGGATGTGCATTTTAGCTGTGCTGATCCTGACTTTTCCCTGGTGATTCTCAAATTTCAGCTTACAGTGGTCTCCCTAAAAGAAGGAGTAAGTCATCTGGAGAAGTGTGCTGCTTCTCCAGACTGCCTTCCCTCCCTTACATCCTTTTGAGAGCAACTCCACTGAGTTCCAAGGGCTGATACTTCAGTTACACTGACAGGAAGGTAACTTCAAGCCTGAGGAGGAAACCCAAGCAGAAAGCCCTCTCCCCATGAAGTCAGAGTCCTGTCGGTGGACAGTTTTCCCCTTCTAAAAGGGTAGCTTTTACGACAGATACCATTTTGTCTGGTAGCTAAATACTTGCAGGAACACAGAAATGCAGTGGGAAAATTGTCATGCCTGGAATGAAGCCATGGCTATGTATTCCTCACTGCTTCTCTCTCCAACAGGCCCTGTCTCAGTCTCTAGGGAGTAATCCTCATGGAAAAGGCCTTCCCTAAGAACAGGAAGAGGCTGATATGCAGTGGTTATTTTTTTTGCTCTGAAGCAGCCACAGGTGGATGAAATTTGCATTTTTACTCCCATTCCCAGAGCAGGCCATTCCCGTCAGACCTGTAGAAGGGCTTCAGAGACTGCTGCCATGTAATCTGTGGTACAGAGTGGACTTCTGCCTTACAGGGCTGTTATGCCAGCAACTCAAAGTTTCAGAAGGAAAAGATGCTATAAAAGTTTCTCTTCCACTACTCCATCTCCCACTGTACTACACTCATGGACTTCCACTGCAGCTAAAGGACTTCAATGTGGACTTTACAAGCCCTGCAGCAACTCTCCCTGGGAGTCCCAAACCTTCCAGGGCAGCATTGCAGAAGATGCTAGGAAACATCTTCAGGCTTCTCCTGTCACACCACTCTGAAGTTGTCCATAGCAGGAGGCTACTGACCTGCTCCCAGCCAGCTCTTGTAGAGTGTGGGGTTGTACTTTACAGAGCTCACCTCTGTACTTTCTGAGCTCACCTCTGTGTGCTTTCTGGAATGATAGCTATAGCTTTTACAACAGATTCAAAGATCTCTGTATTCCATGGGACTTGTTCTGAATGAGACGAGGGGGAATATTTTCTTCACAGACAACTGTTGTCATCACTCTGCTGCAGCACCACAATGGGATTCACAAGTTCTGAATTTTTAATTTCAACCTGAACATGGACACGGAGTGGCAAGCATCTTCAAAGAGCCACTTAAGTTTGTGTCCTGCTTTCTGTGTCTGCAAAACGGGGAAAATTATATGGGAATTGGAGACCAGGGTTGAAAAGTGCTTGCAGTGGCCTGAGATATGATGTTTTGAGCATCACCTTCAGTGGTATTTAATTGAGTAAAGCGTAGAGGAAAATGTAGCCCTCTGAAAGGGCGAAGTTTTCCACAGCAGGTATCACTTCCCATGGGAAGATCTCTCCTAGTAGCACTTTTCAATTTCTTTAAATACATTGAAGCGCACCCGAAGAAGGGCAACAAAGCTGGTGAAGGGTCTGGAGCACAAGTCAAGTCTTCTGAGCAACAGCTGAGGGGGCAGGGGTTGTTTACTCTGAAGAAGAGAGGGCTCAGGGGAGACCCTATCACTCCACCAGAAAGGAAACTGCAGTGAGATGGGTTTTGGTCACTTCTCCCAAGTAACACGTGATAAGAGGACACAGCTTCAAGTTGCTCCAGGGGAAGTTTAGATTGAATATCAGGAAAAAGTTCTTCCCAAGGGAGTTGTCAAATGTTGGAACAGACTGCCTAGGGAAGTGGTAGAGTCACCATTCCTGAAGGTATTTACAAGACATGTTGGTGTGACACCTGGGGACATGGTTTAGTGGTGGACTTGGCAGTGTTAAGTTAATGGTTGAACTCAAAGATTTGAAAGGTCTTTCCCAACATTTTCTATGGTTCTATTCCATCAGGAAGTGCCAAATTGCAGCAGGCTAACAGCCAGTGGATAATTGCTGTAACAGCCTGGTCCCCATTTCAGTGCAAATGCCACCTTCAGTACAATGAGAGTACGATTTTACCCCTACACTTGCCAGAGGTATTGAGAGAAGACACCACTCACCTGGTATGAATGTAGCTGTTCAGAGTGAGCTGGGCTTCATCCTGAAGGGCTGCTATGGCAGCAGCATTTCGGAAACTCCTCAGTTCAGAACCACTGTGTGTGGGCACTGGAAAGCAGATCAGTTACTAGTTCAGCTTGACTCTTGGGTGAGTCAAAACAGTTCAGCTAGTGCTATCAATGGAAATTAAATGTTCCCATTAGTTTCCTAGCACTCCACTGTCACTCTTTCAAAATACAGCCCTTACTACTGGAATTCAGCACTGGGAAACCTTGTGGGTGATATAAAGCTATATCTGGTTTAAAACATCTTTTTTTTTTTTCTTTAAACTAGCAACTTCATAGTTATCAAACCAAATGAACAAGAGATTCTGCTTACCAGCTTTGAAAGTGACGATGCATTTGAGACAGGCAAATTCAGTAGCATCTAGCCGAAGTTGTCTAAATCTAGCCACAACCTCCTGTAAAGCCTGTATTTCTGAAATAATTTTATTCAGCTTCTGAGAATCTGTATTGTCACTGTTCATGCCTGAAACAGATGAAATAAATAATATTAAAGGCATTTCCTTTATTTTATATTGATTTCTGACAAAATCCTCTGTATCAATATCCACTCTATTGTCACACTTGTCTTTCTGGTTCCATGTAAACTGACTATATTGTATGAAAGTTAATATAAAATCTTCTCTTGGATGATAACAAACACAGTAATTTGCATTTAAATGACAATGCAAGCAGTCATGAATACAACAAAACAACATTATTTGCATTTAAATATAGATTTATAAATGACAGGTATGCTCTATTGTTCCGTTGGAATTTGTTATTCTTTACATGTTGTTCTTTTTTCAGTAATGTATTTTTATGGTAATTTTTGTAACAAAGTCATTAAATTGTGCAATTCTTACCAGATACAGCCAGTAGAGTGTTAGCATCAACTGGAATGGCCCATTGTGCTATTCCTAGAACAAACAGTTCTCTCCAAGCATCTTCCAAAAGCATCAGCTGTCATACAATAGATGTACAATATAACATAGTGTATAATTTATAGATTTATAAACAATTTAAATATGTAAATTTCTGTTATTTTAAAAACTACTTTAAATGCCTGTCATGGTATTTTCCCCACAGCATTCATTAGCTCTTCTCTTAGCTTTTTGAGAAGGTGTCTAGAAATAAGTCTGTGCATTGTAGAAAAACACTGAGGGTTGTGCACCATGTTGTGGACCGAAAAGGAGGTGGAGGAGAAAGGAGATTGAGAACTCCTTCCACAGAGTTTGCTCACAACATGAGCACACTTGCCTGTGTTTCTCAACACAGTACGGGCTCTCTGCTCCTCTCCCTCAGAACATACAACTGTTCTAGGACAGGTTGGTTGAGTGCTTTCCTCTTGCTCTCTTGGGATTACAGTCCCTTCCCTTGAGAAGGCAGAATTTGTGAAGAAAAGCCCAGACAATGTCCTGCATCACTGTAGGGAGCACTGCTTTACAGCACGTGTGTCATATAACCCCTTCCTTACTAACCAAGGCTTTAACTCAAACACAGCATCTGGATGCACATACATTTTCTTTGTTACCTGTTTTCCTGCTTTTTTTCCTTAAAATCACTCAGGAATTCCAGGCATTAAGAGCTGTTTCCTTTCAGAAATGTGAATATCCAAGCACCTACACAGACAACACTACTAGTTCTCTGCAATTTTTCCACACTGCATGGCTGTATGGGGAATGTGTTTTTCTCTGTTTGGAGACAATGCTTTTGATTTCTGTGAAGAGTCAGTGGTGCATGTGAAAAGGAGACAAGACTTCTGGAAATGCAGACTGGCAAAGCCAGAAGGCACATGTTTAGTCTCGAGGGCATCTGTGGATTCTTAGCCCAGACCAGCTCTTAAGAGACATTTGGAGGACCCTCAGTTCAGCTGAATTTCACAGCTCAAAGGGCATATTGTGACGTGCACACATTGCTGGAACCTTATGCCCCACAATGGGGTGTGAGAAATTTGGAGTAATGAGACCTGGAGTGGTCTACTGGGGTGTCTTCTAACAGCTCCATGGAGTAAGAACAGATTTCCCAAAACTCATGCAGAAAAAAAAAAAAACCAAACCAAAGAAACCCCCCAAACCTACAAGCATTAATATTGCTGTGGTCCCTGAAAGTATCAGCAACTTAGCTTTTAAAGACAACAGGATGGAGGGGTATTTTAAGTCTATAAAGAATCTGTAAGGAAGAACAAAGTAAAAAATAGATGCACCAAGTTAATGACGATTTCCTTAGAAGCAGGTATGTGAAAGTAATAGATGATACAGAAAGCATCAGGAAAAGTGAATCCTTCATTGTAGTGGAAACTCTTCAGTCAGTATTGCTGTTCAGGACAGCATTATTTGTTGCCAACCAATAGGCTAAGAGATAAGCTGATGCACAGGAATTTCCACCTGAACATGAGGAAGAATTTTACTGTGCAGGTCACTCAGCACTTGAACAGGCTGCCCAGAGAGGTTGTGGAGTCTCCCTCACTGGAGATAGCCAAGAGCCACCTGGACCCAATCCTGTGCCCACGCTCTAGGATGACCTTGCTTGAGCAGGCAGGTTGTACTAGGTGACCCATTGTAATTCCTTCCAGCCTGACCTATTCTGTGATTACAAGTTTTAAACTACCCTGTTCCAATCTGAATGGGAGTAAGAACTCTCAGAATCTCTGCTTCTGCCATTGTAGAGTTATGTCCCTTTTGTGCCTGTTTGTGTTATGTGCTTTGCAGAACTTCTATATAACCTCAGGAAATTGTGACAAGAAGGTATTTCTGACTCTGCACATAGTTACTGCTTGAAATCCTTACATTGGATTTTACAGTACCAAAATCTGCCCAGATTATTTTAGGAAATGGGGAGGAATGGATGGTTTGTTAGAGTGTAGTGCTCATCTCGGCTCTGTTCTGAGAGCAGATCATCTCTTGAGCCTCCTAACCACTGCAGCCTGTGAACTCAGCTCCTCCTCTGGATCTTGCCTGATGGATATGCAGGTTTCTGTATGACATAGGAAATGATGTGCCAGCCTTCCATTTGCTTTTGTAAAACTTGTCATTCATTCATGCAGGTACAATGGTAATGAATGGTGGTACCTGGAAGATATCGATTTCATATATTCTTTCCCTCTAAGTCTTTAAAGTCAGAAGACTTTAGAAATAAGAGACTATTCCAATAGCTAAGGCTTTCTTCATGCCTATGCATAAGTCTGTAAAACCACCAATTAAAATAATTCATGCTGAAGTCATACTCAGCCCACCTTCTTCAAAGAAACAACTAATACCGGCCTTTCTAAAGGACTGTGTTTTGCTTCTTAAGCAACCCCATCCTTAGTGTGACCTTTTGTTGGTGACCTGCATTGGGCCAACCTGTCTCACAGACAAAGTGGGCAGGTGTGCAGGCTAGCAGAACTAGAGGTCTGGTATTTTTTGGTGGGTGGCTTCCAGTTCATGGTGAATTTATCTGTATGGATCTGGAGAGGGGACGCAGCCTCTGTTTTACCAAGGGTAGGTGACACAACAGTCTTCAGACTTGCGTTTTATCAGCAAATTGGTTTCTATTTATTTTCTTGGCTTCAAGATGAAACTGCCTCAGATTCCTGAAATCACAGTGCACTTGTGTTTTTAGAAGAACACAAAAAAAAAGCAGAATTGAGGAAAAGGTTTTAGACTCTCCTCAGACAGATGTCATGACATTTACGCCTGGCTCATTGTCGAATTAAATCATGCAATAACACTGTCATAAAAATCCACTGTATAAGTATTCATGAAATAAGATGATTAAAATCTGACTTATTTCTTCTCCCACTCTCCTAAATATCACAGAGGAGTTACACAGAAAGAGGGCCAAGTCAAAGCTTTGGGGCGGAGCAGCCCTGAGTTTTGAGGAAGCTGACTTGCAATGAGGTACAGCAAGTCAAGGTGATGTTATGGAAAGGCTGTGTTTTTAATATGTAGTTCACTAATGTTAGTACCTGATATGAAAGTGAAAGAGATAGTGGGTTATTTGGGTTATTTAACAGGAGCACTTTGGTAGATAAGCGGGCCTTGCTGTTTGAGGCATGCTTGGTCATGTGCAATTGAGATTTCTCTTGCTCCCAAATCCTGCTGCCCCCTCCTCTGCACGCGAACAGAGATGCATAGGGAAATGCATCCCTATTATGTAAAATAAAGCCTTTGCCTAGGGAGCCTCCTGTGGACATCACTGGTCTAGAGATGGACCCCCTCTTGTCCTGTGTGTTGAGGCTGCTGCTGCTGGAGCAGCACACCTACTTCTTGTCCCTGATATTTGAGCCTGTTTCTCTGGTTGGTTGGTGTGACAGACCTGTTGCTTCACAGGCGTAGTGCCCGTAGAAGACACAGTTAGAGAGCCACATTCCACACTGGAATTGTTGTCTTCCTAAGGGTGTGTGTGACTTCCTGGGCCCTGTCTCATCACTCCCTTCATCCTCACTACATAGCAGAACTGCAGCTGGAGCTGAGCAGCATTCACCTTTGGCCAATTTCAGGACAAGGGTTTGAAAACGTGCTAGAAAATGAACAGTTTTATATACCTCAGCTTTATAACACATTGTGACCATCATGATTTGCCTTTAGGCTGTTTTCCTAAGAAGATATTTTCTTTTAGTTCAAAATACTTATTTGCATATCATCTGCAGCACTTGCAATGTGCATCTGTGGAAAAGAAGGAGTTTCCCTGATGACTGCTGTGTAACACCTAAGGCACAGTTTTTCCAGTTATCATTTTGGTAAATTAGCTCAATCATATCTAAGTATTAGATGGAGATTTTTATGACTGGGGCTTTGCCTAGATTTCCACCCTTCCATTTTATAATTATGTGATTACTTTTTAAAAAATTGCTGCATTATACTAAGCACACTAAGTCCTCATCAAGAATCACTTCATTAAGAAATTCCTTCACATGGTTCACATATGGTTTACTTGAGGTAAAGGCAAATTGTCATAGTGGAAAATAAAATACATTAGGGAAGATTTCAATTAACAGTGAAAAATACTGGGGGTTGACCAAGTACTGTTTCCACCATATTGATGTAAGTTCACTGAAGCCAAGGTGAATAAGGAAAAAATGTTGGCTGTGTAAAGAGCTGAGAGGAGAGAAAGAGGAGGAGGAGCAGATAGAGAGGAGGTGGTGGAGGAGGAAGAGACAAGTGGTCCTCAGAAACCATTTCAAGTCATATCCTGAGGCTGTATACTTAGCTAAGCATTTCTGATCCCAAACTTGCCAAGTAAGATGCTGTTCCCCATTTTATGGAGGAAAAAGTTATTCTGCAAGTAAAGAAATAGTTTTTGCATTTTAATCTTGGTCTGCAACCTGGTGATTTATCCTCTAGCACTTGTCCTCCCCTAATATTCACCTTGTATTAGATTTTTTTTCCTGGTTTGATTTTCATTCATTTCATGAAATCAAAATTGGAAGAAAGCATTTTCTAAATCACTGCTTGGTTTTCAGGAACCTCAGAACTGCTGAAGTCCATTAGGAATTTCAAGGTCTGGGGCTGGAAGTTCAGGACCTCGTCTGCTGTCTGAGCTGCTAACAGGCAGGCCAAGCCAATACCACTCCCACTGCAGATGCCTTACCTGGTCTTGTAAGGACAAGGTGGAGAAGGCTGGGACACTCTTGGCCCACTTGATGCTCATGAACAGAAGTCTGGCTGCTGACTCACAGACGGACTCGGTGGCCACTTCATAAAGGTACATAGGGGTACCGTTGACTTCATGTGGGTACTATTGTCAAAAAGAAAATAAAGTAACTTCATACAGTGTCACCAAGGCAGCCTCATCTTCCTCTCCCCTCGAGCTGCCATCCTGTGCATCATACTCATGCCCAATACAGAGCTGCAGTCTACTGTTCTGCAAGCAGAGGGCATTGCTTGCAGTGGGCTCACTCCAAACTGCTCCCTGATGCTTATCCACGTGGATGTGCTGTACTATAGAAACAGTCTGGAGAAAGAGGTTGAAGGGAGAATGAAATTACTACATCGGGGGGAAAAAATGTATCAAAATGGAGTGTCATCCTTTACTCTTTACACAATAGCACACCTCTGACAGCAGAGTTAAAAGACTACAAATTTTATTAAGAATTTGTGGTTTGTATCCTTTCTTCAGAAGCTGATTTAGCATTGCAACCCTGCTCAGCAAAGCAATAAGCACTCAGTTAACCTTCATCTTGCTGCCTGACTGCAACAGGTTGTAAATAGATGGGTAGAACTAAGCATAACTATCTAAAGGCTATTTTGGATTGGGATGGAGTTATATTTTTTTCAAGTGTGTGCTACGTTTTCTTGCCAAACAACTTCTGTTTCTGCATTTTCCAAAATTACCATATACATAAAACTATGTATTGTGACCACATTTATGACAGATTCTGCCAAGCTACCTACCCTGAAAATGTAAAACTATTTAAGCAGTGTCTTCTGTGACTTTCTAAATGCTGTGAAAATCCAAAATACGACCATTGCAAATAGGCTAATGAAAAGCATAACCTCACAGCTAATTCCTGTGCAATTGAGGCTACAGCAGTGCTTCCACTGAGCTCCTTAGGAAATGTCACAACCCAGAAGTGCAGAGCCAGCTTAGCTAAGTTTGTTTTTTGTGTCCATGTGAACAAACTGCAGGCTTTGGTCAGTACACGTAATACTTTCTGGACTATACATACCACTGTGGAGATGGGCATTTTGCTGAAGAAAACTCAATTGTCGCATTCCTTGTGAAAAAATGTTTAAAACTGACTTGCAAATGGGCTTCAGGCAGGAGGAACACTTCTGCAGCCATGAAGGTGTAAGAATGTAGGAGAAACAGGGTTTGTATGGAGCAGGTTATCAGTCAGTCCTGATGCATACCCCTTCTACAGAGGGCCTCTCACCCCTTGCAGCTCATATCTTCAGAGCTTTTAGGGATATAACAAAAGCCCCACCACAACCCACAAAGCCTCAAGCCTTGCTCCTTGCCTTGTCTACCCCAGAGGCAGGAAGGAGCTGACAGGTTGCAGGCATTCCAGCAGTGAGGTCTGGGGGCTGAGGCAGCGGCTGACCTTTGGGGTGGGCTGTGCCAGGCCCACCAGAGTCTGTCTCTCTGGAGTGCCTGTGACAGCAGCCAGCTCCAGGCCATGGGGCTCCAGCTGGGAGACGGCGGTGAAGAAGGCAGGTGCTGGCAGGGCAGCAGCGGGGAAGTGTGGGGTGCCACTGCTCTCTTCCTTGTGCCCGCGGAAGTAGAGGGCCACCTGCTTCCGTATCGTTGACGTCCGGGGGCCCCGCTCATGTTGCACTGCTGTGGGACACCAAGGAGAGGTGAGGGGGTCACCAGGAGGTTCCACTCTGGGTACCCTGCACTGCTCAGTTGGGCTCCCCCCCTCTCTGCAATTCTATGGGGCCAGCCTCATGGCCCCTGCCCAAGAGATGTCTGGGGAGAAGTACCCAAGGTTGTGGCAGGATAGGGGGTCATTAGGGGCCCGAGGCAAGGAAACACCAGAGTGACACATGCTACATGATTTTCAGAGCAGCCCCCTCCTGCTGCCGCGCCACCCCGGCCCCGGGAGAGGAGCAGCAGGTACCATCTTTGTTCATGTTGACCTCCAAGCACTTCTTCAGCCGGCAGGCTCGGCACTGGTTCCTGTGCGTCTTGTCCACCGGGCAGCCTCCCTGCAACACAGCCAGCCGTCGGGCAGGGGGAACAGCGCGCCCACCCCTCGGACCCCGCCGCGGGAGAAGCGGAGGAGCCGGGCCGGACCGGTGCTCGGCCTTGGGACAGGGCGGGCCGGGCCGCCTTCAGCACCCGAGACAGCGACAGCGGCCCCGCTCGGTGCCCCGAGCCCCACTCCGCGTCCCCAGCCCCACGTCCCCGTGGGGGCGGCCCGTGGGTGGAAAGGAGCGCGGCCGGAGCAGGAAGGGGAGAAGCGGAACTGCCTCCGCCTAGACGCGGGCGAGACACTCCGGCATGTAAACCGATGGCAGTCCATCTCCCGGCCATGTGTTGGGGCTGACGGGAGGCTGCCCCTATCCATTCTCCCGTAACGAGCCGGTGTGCTGGCTGAACCCTTCCGCATTCCTCCTCATCCTCCCTGCACATCCCACCCACCCCGTACTCTCCGGTGGGGCTGGGGCGAGGGGACGTGCCGGGCGAAGGCGGGCTGGGGCATCCAGCTCCCGGGCTCGATCCGGCACCCCCTGGGAAGGGAGGGTGAGGCTGCTTTGGCTGCATCTTACTGCTGCGGGCGTCTCTTGGCGGGGAGAGGGCAATGCGGGCCCCTGGGGAAATGCAGGATAAGGGATGCAGGCAGTGAGGGGACTGCGCTGCGGCTGATACCTGGTTTCCTGATTTGCAAACATAGGTCCTATTCCTCCTGATGCTCCGCTTGAAAAATCCCGAGCATCCGTCGCAGGCGTAAACCCCATAATGCTTCCCGGAGCTGCGATCCCCACACACTTTGCAAGGGATGTCTAAGATGCGACCTGAAAGCAGAGAAGGGAAAGAGGGAAAAAGAGAGCGCTCAGCTATCTGACCTCCGGAGGGATTAGCCGCAGAGCCGCAGTACAAGCAAATAATGAAGTGATTTTATAGCCAACTTTCTTTTCCTTGAGCAAGTGTCAGTTTTCTACAATGAGCATTATTCATGCCCCGCTACGTTTATTTGGATCTTCTATAATCGCCAAGACCCATTTTGGAAGGGAAGATTACAGCAGCGGGAGCAGCAGACTTGCCCGCTAGAAGTGAGGATGAGGGAGGGCAGGGAGGGAATTGTGGGGGTCTTCGGGGGCGGGGTGTATTTCCCTCGGTTTGTGGCGCCCGGCAAACAGAGGCCGGCTCTTCCCTGGGCAGCAGAGCAGTCAGGAGACCGAGGCGCAGAATTACACCAAAACAAAATAAAATTACCGGGAAGCCAAGTAATCTCCTCCCCCCCCCGGCAACCTCGGCGAAAGGGGGCTTGTTTCTGCCGCACAGAAGGCGTGCCAGTTTCTTCACCCCAAAACCTGCACCAAAACTTTCCACCTCGTTTTTGTGCGCGGAGGAGTCTCCGGGTGAGCTTGGGTGCGAGTCCGGAGGGCGGGCAGAGCCCCCCGCCCCGCTCCGCTCCGCCTCTCCCGCAGCCCCCGCTTCCCCGTGCGCTGCTTTCGCACCCACTTTGACTAGAATTGCAAATGCTCTGACGGGGATGTGAAAACTCGTACAGAGATTATTGCAGCCCAGTTCAAGAAACCCGCCAAAACCTCGCTTGGCTTCTGCCTCTTCTCTAGTTTATTTCTTCTCTCTTCTGTTTTCCCTTTTCTCTCTCTCTTTCCACCACCCCCCCACACACCTTTTCAAAATTTTTTTTTCCTTTTCCCTTTCCCTTTTTCTTTTTCTCTTTTTCTTTATATTTTTGTCTCTCTCTCTCTCTCTCTCTCTTTTTTAATCTCTCTTCTGGTCTTTTTATTTTTCCGTTTATTTTTATTTTTAATTTTCTTTTTCCTTCTTGCCTCTGCCTCAAACAGCCGCCTTCTCTCCTACCAGTATTTAAGCTGGAAATTCAGTCTCCCTCACCAAACCTTGGTCTCCAAACTTCAGTGAAGAGCTCTCGGGATCACTATCTTTGTTTAGAAGTAGTTCAGGGAGAGACCCGACTACGGGGGGTGAAGATGAAGACTGGAGGCGGAAAAGCTGAGCGCTGCTGGGGGGCGAGAGGGAGGCCATGGAAGGAGGCCGCAGGGACTCCTCTGGCTCCCTAGAGAATTTAGGAGTCCGAGATACTTTCAGACATGTCTACGCTGAGGCTCTGAGACAATGCCTGCTGGCAGACAATAGTGACATTAGATAAAGTGTTAACTTAATGATTTTGCCCATTGAAACTCGTTTGACTGCCTCCAATGAGCACAAGCTGCCAGCTTCTCCCCTAAATGAAATCCGACAGCTGCTATACACAACACGGCGAGAGGGACGGGGANGGCTGGGGGTGGGGGGAGAGACACTGAAGCGGTACGTGCAGCGGTGCTGCATCCCGGTCCCGAGCCCGGCACCGCCGCGCTGCCCCCGCGCACCCTCTTCACCGCCCCTCCCGGCGCCGGGACCCCCCTCTGCTCTCCTTCCCTCGGCAGCGGGCCCGCCGTGGGACTGCCACCCTCCCGGGACACCGGGCAGCCACAGGGGTCCCCGCTCCCCCGGCCGGCCCACCGTGCGGGGCAGCCAACTCGGCTCCGCCGGCCCTAAAGTCGGGCGCTGGAGAAGGAAGAAACCTGTGTTAGTTTTACAGAACAGTTTTCCCCGGGCGCATTTGAAGCTTGGGAGCCGTTTTGAAA
>WEKX01004422.1:284091-323336 GCA_013390025.1 Pitta sordida | reverse complement strand
GGGGGGGGGGGGGGGGGGGAAGAAGACAAAAGGGAAGCAGAAAAAACGGATCAAGACCCCGTTTCTTTTGCATTTTCCCGTGCTGAGGTGGGGCCCGCCTGTGGTTCGCCCCTGCCCTTGCCCTTGCCCCGGCCCGGGCAGCGGCTGTGTTGGCACCCGGCGCCGTCGGGCGGGAGCGGGCCGGGGNAACCTCCAGGCTCCCGCCGGGCAGCCATAGGCTGGCAGTGAGGGGAGCAGGGCCGGCGCACGGCAGGGTGTGCGAGGAGAGAGGGGCGGCGGCTGCAGCCTCCCGCTCCCCGGCGCCGAGACTTGTTGGACTTGTTGCACGGAGCCCACTTTTACCCCGCAGGTTGCTCCGACCCCCGACCACCGCCGGCCTCGCCGTGCCTCGGCATCCTGCTGCCCGCAGTGTCCCAGCAGCGCTGCCAGGGCCGGGCGGCCGCGGGGAGCCACATGTGGGGCGCTCTCCCAGCTCAGTGGCTCCAGCTTTACCGAGAGGCTGCCGAGCTCTCCCGCTCCTTTTGGAAACGCTGTGAGGTAGGACCTGGTAGAGAAGCTCAAGGATGGTGAGAGGTGCACATCTGGAGAGGAAGCAAAGGCAGTCTCTCCCGCGGATGCAAGCCGGGGCGGGCAACGGCCCCAGAGAGCAGAGGCAGCAGTTGCTGAGGAGCTTGTTGAAGCCCTCGGGTATCCCTCAGGTGTCTCCTTCCTCATCCCTGTCACTGGTGTGAGGAGTTAATGGATAATAACAGACTTCCCCCTTGCTGGCTGTAATCCCGGGGAAAAGTGGTGCTCAGCCCAGCTCCCACAGAGTGCCAGTCCTTTTGCGTGTCATTATTTCATCCTTCCATCCTTCTACCCCAGGTTATGGATGATTCCTCCTGTGCCTATACCATACCCGCATCGCAGGCCTGCATGACTGAACAACACTGGAATCTCAGTGACTTTCTACTCTTTGCTCCCTATGGGGCCAGTGCATTCATGCCGCAGAAGGAAGCCCTGAATCAGGACAAGCCTGGTCCTGCCTAACGCTGAGAGACACTGTCCAGAGGACTGAGGAGTTGCTCAGGGAGATGTCAGAAAGCAAAGAAACTGGTGGATCAGGAAATGCAGACAAATTCACTCAGAATTTTCTTCCAAGGAGTCAAGGGAAAGTTCAGTGTGGAAAGCAAAAGGGAAGGCGATGCTACATAAGAAAAGTCTGGAGGGCAAAACAAAGAGGATTAAATGGCAGCAGGGTCCAAATGTGATCCTGTGCATCACCTGCTCTAGGGAGGCAGATCTTGGGCCCTACAGAGGCAGTAATCCTTTGCCTTGTGAACTCTGAAAAAACACTACAAAGGCTTGTCAAAATGTGTCCAGAAGGTCCAGCCACACCTGAGACAGGCTTTCCCTCCTGTGTAGAGCATCAGGCCAAGATTAAAAAAAGAGAAGAGCTCAAACAACCCAGCTCTCCACCCAAAACCACACTAACATTACCCAGACACCCAAAGACACTCTGCATGTGAGGAAGGCTGGGGCTGGGGGTTACTGTCCCTTTGGACCCTTTTCTGTGGTTTCCTTGATGGGCAGAGATGTCTCAACCCTGAAAGTGAAGGCAGGATTTATCTTCCAAGTAAGAGCTCTCTCCCTACTCCAGTTTTTCACTGCAGCTGTCAAAGCTGTTTCCATGGTCATTTAGTGGAAAAGACAGGAAATGATTCACAGAATCACAGAATCACAGAATCAGTAAGGTTGGAAAAGACCTTAGAGATCATCGAGTCCAACCTATCACCTATTACCTAACCTAGCCAAACCTGTTAGCATTTAGTATTTATAATTATTACCATTATTACCATTTAGTATTTACTGCTGTTGTCCTGGTTTTGGATGGGGTAGAGTTAATTTTCTTCATAGTATCTGGTATAGTGTTGTATTTGGGATTTAGGATGAGAACAATGCTGGTAACAAACTGATGTTTTAGCTGTTGCTGAGCAGTGCTTACATTAAGTCAAGGACTTTTCAGCTTCTCATACTGCCCTGCCAGCAAGTAGGCTGGAGGTATGCAAGAAGCTGAGAAGGGTCACCACTGTCACAGCAGACCCAAATGAGCCTAAGGTATATCCCATACCTTATGGTATCATGTTGAACCAAAAAATTGGGGGGGACTGGCTGGAGAACTGGCTGAGCACCAGTCTGTGGGTGGTAAGCAATTGCCCATCACTTTCTTTGTATATTCTTTTATCATTATTATTGTTTTCCCTCCCTTTTCTGTTCCTTTAAACTGCCTTTATCTCAGCCCACAAGTTTCGCTTTTTTTTTTTTCTAGTTCTCTCCCTCATCCCACTGTGCCGCCANGCCAGGATACCATTGGCTTTTCTGGCCACCTGGGCACACTGCTGCCTCATGTTAAGTTTTCTATCAACCAGCACTCCCAGGTCCCTTTCCACCTGATCATCCTGCAGCCACTCCACCCCCAGCCTATAGTTCTGCATGGGGTTATTGTAACCGAAGTGTAGGACCCGACACTTAGACTGGTTGAACCCCATGCCATTGGATTCAGCCCATCTATCCAGCCTGTCAAGGTCCCTCTGCAGAGCCCTCCTGCCTTCCTCCAGGTCGACATTTATCCCCATCTTGGTGTCATCTGCAAACTTGCTAATAATGAACTCCATCCCTTCATCAAGATCATCAATAAAGATTATGTTTAGCTGCCTGCTGGGTTAAATCACAACAATTGTATTTAGCATTTTGTATATTAAGCAGTCCTACATATATGGAAGATGGTAATATGTAATGAAATTTACTGTCTTCTCATAGAGCCTTGGAAGTACAAATAGTTATCAATCCCACTACAGAAGCTGGCATGCATTTCCTTTCAGATGTATCTCACTCAGGACTCTGGACTATGACTACATTTACATGGTGACATTTCTCAGCATAGTGCCATGGTCTCTTGCCAGGTATCTTTTCTTTTCTTGAGGCCTTAGCAATAAGAAAACTCCAATGTGCAATCCATCTTCAGGTTCAGCACTCCTTCTGCCTTTATCTTGCATGCCTTCTCTGCTCTTTGGATGGGGACCCAAAAGATATTCAGTGGAAAAAAAAAAGGAAAAGAAGGTCAGGTGAGGAAAAATGTAAGCTGCCACAGGTGTATGGACTAATGTGCTGTTTCTCTCCATAGGACACAGGTGGGTAAGATCAGGCAAATTTAACACACCTGTTTTCTTGGAAAGTTGATAAGGATGGAAAGGATAGTTATTTCCTCCTGGAGTTGCTCTTGCTTTGGGGTGCCTGAGAAACTATGTCTTTTGTTGTATGTGCAAGGTAAGAGGGAAGATGCCCCTTGGTAACCTAGGCAGCCCCATGCAGAGGGGTGAGCACAGCAACACCCTTGCAGCATAAATACCCAGAGGGTTTAGTTCTTCAGGGTTGCCAAATCACCTCTGAAATATAAGGCACCTTCCCTTCTTTTTAGGTCACAGTTTTGCAGCACCACCACAAATCCTTTTGTGTATCCACCTGCAGCAGACTGATGAGGAGTTGCACTGTGAAGGCTGCTGAAGGGACCATGGTGCCTCTTGGCTGTCCCACCACACTCCTGGTCCGTGATGTGGATGCCCATCTTGGGCTGCTCCTTGAGATGCACCTAATAAGCTGTTTTGCAGTACTGAGTCTTCCCTGCAGAGCTCCTGCCTTATGCACACCTTCCTAGGAGGGCCCTACACTGTACAACCCACAGTGGCAGGGCTGGCCTTCCCCAAGCCCTGCCTGGGTCATTGCACTGTGCCGATTTTGGCTGAGGTAGGTCATTTCCCTCACAGTAGCTGGCATGGGCCTGTGTATTAAAACACCTTTATCTCAACCCATGAGTTTTCTCACCTTTACCCTTTCCATTCTCCCTCCCCACCCTATTCCACTGGTGGGAGGGGGTGGGCAGCTGCATGGGGCTGAGTTGCCAGCTGGGGCTAAACCACACCATACACCCAGCATAGCTGATCTAGGGGATGAGGATGTTGCATGGCAGCTGCCCTGGGAGCCACCCTGGATGCCTTGGGGCCAGGTGCTTTCCAGGGATTCAGGGCCATCCTGAGAACCTTGCTTAATTAATATAAAGCCAAACAACAATCAAAAAAACCCCACCACAGCTTGGCACTGTGAATTTTCTCCAGGTGAAACAAGAAAAAAGTTCTTTGGGAAAGACCTGCATTCCCTGCAGATGCCAGTGAAAAAAATTAGTGAGTTTCTCCACTTACTTAACCAAGCATGCATGTGCATGCTTGGTTAAGTAAGTTAATGACCACATGCAACAGTGACCATGTAGGTCTATTTCCACTCCTGCATCTGATGAGTGCTCATTAGCAAAGGCACCTGGTGCAGAATAATGGGGAAAGTTATACCTAAGAGACATAACTGAGTAAAGAATATCACTGTAAGTCATGGCACTTCTTCTCAATACTTGTATTCAGGGGTGGAACAAGCCCGAGTTCACTTGCAGCAATGAAATGCCCCATTAATCACGTATGCCTTTGAAAGGGATATGTCAGGCTTGGCTTATACGCCTACATTGGTACCTGATCCCATCTAGACAAAGCCAGACAAGCGCTTAACAAAGCGACTCTAGTTAGTAACTTGACTTATTTGTTAGTTTGCTAGTTAGATATAAATCAAAGTGTCGTAATAAACCAATGATGTTGCAGCAGCTGCAATCTAATTTAGAGAGAAACAACCTCATTTTAGCTTTCCTGACATGAACACAAAAGACAGTATCAATACTGAAGCCAGCAGAGACACAGCTGTATAAAACTAGTGAAAGGTCCAAATACAAGGGCAAATATATTATTAACTCAATAAAAGAAAACTTAGAATAAGATTAGTCTATGCTTTAACAGTTTTAAATTGTCAACAAAACAATGCTGACTACAAGGTATAAATACGTCTTGGAGCTATAGGGTGACATTTAAAAATAATTTTATCATTGTGTTGAATAAATAGCTCTGGTTACATCCTAAGGGCTTGTGTGTGTGAAGGAAAGAGCCTCATCTATGACCCCAATTGACTGTCCTTTGAATATAATAATTTCTGTGGTCGATTGGCCTCCCAAATTTCGCTATAGAAGCCTGTTAACAAGCTGACCTTTGGGCAATTGCACAAAACACGGTGTAGTGGCAGCAAAAAATGCTGTTAAGAGGGACTGTATTTCTGGCTGGGAATCGAATGGCTCAACTCCATTGATTTCAATTTAGCTATATCTCTTGATATTGGCTGGAGACCAGATCTGTGGTATCTATTTCAGGAAAGGAATTTAGAACCAACAAAAATAAATACTTCCAGATGCAGCATTGAATCAGCATATCACATTCAGTGCTGCTTGAAAGCATCGAGTCGGTGCAGATAGATTTTTATGAAGGCATACATAGCTTTGTTACTGACTACAACATTTATAGACAAGCGTGCTTTATCTCTTACTTCATAAAATGTAAGTCACAGAAATATCCTTCCAGGTAGAGCAATTACTGAGAAGTGTGAGCAGAGGAGAGAATAATATGCATCACTCTGCAACTAGTTACATGTATTATGAGGTTGTTGGAATTTTCTGCCTTTTGAGATTTCAGACATTGATGAAACCAGGATGGTGAGTTTGAGAAACCAATGATCTGAGCCCGTGTAACACAATCTAACACTCTACCCTTAAGAAAAGTGGAAAACAGAGGTCTGCTGTGCTCCTCTATAAAATGAGTAAATCCTGCAGCTATTTGCACTTATCATTCCTGACCAGAAAATGTACTCCAATGAAAACATACACTGAGGCAGATCCTGATCCTGCATTCTGTTGTAAATATGAAATTGTAGTAGTTTAACAGGCTTTGATAGGGTCACTGATGTGCATGAGATCTGCAAAATTTGGCGTGAATAATCAAAGTTTTAGGTGGCCTATGTGAGAAGAAGAGTTATGTCAGTTCTCAACTAAGATTTCACCATTCAAATACAATGCACATCCTTCAACTTGCAATGTGTTTTGGCGGTTCATAAACCCTGGTGCCTGGAGTGCTTTCTGCACCTGAGGATTCCAAGTATTAAGTGCTCTTAAAAGAGACTTCAGATATTTTTACTCATGTCTTCACGCTGTTTACAAGATGCAATTTTGCTACAATTGTCTCAACATATATATGTAACACATGTCACCATATATATTTGGGAATTACAGGTGCTGGGATATAGGAGAGGATATCTCTCTGGTGAGACATAATCCAGTACCTGAATATCCCTCTTTCTCATGAAGCATGGCGCTTATAAAGAAATATAAATAAGGGGGGTGTGTTATGGGAATTCTAGGACAGAACTTTCTCTTATGACTTTGTTCTTCATGCTGCAGTATAGAGTAAAAAGTATTAAAGCACTGAATCGAAAACTGAGGACTCACGTGGATGACAATCCAGCGTGGAATTGTGGAGCGATAACAGCTGGTACTGCTTACATTAACTGCTTTTCATAATTACTCAGTTCAGCAGCACTGCTGATAGTGGTAAGCAAAGTCGTGTGGCAGATCACCTAACTAAAGCAGTAGAAGTGCAATGCACAGATTATGGCTCAATAATGTTTTTATTTCAATAATAAGTGAAAATGACACTGCATATTAAATCGTGACGTTTAGGAAACCCCAAGAGTGATCAAAATACTGTGATTTGGCTACAAATTTTGCTTAAAATTTACTGTGTAGTTGATTAACCAGTGCTACTTCCAGTAGCATAGGTTTGATTATTATTTATGTTTTCTATATATTGTCACTGCAGTCAGTGTTGGCTTATGCTGCTCAAATGAAGCCAAGCTCTTTTGCTGGCATGAGGTTGATGTGATTCAGCATCTGACAGATAAACAGAAGAAATATGTTCCTCTTCTGTTCTGTGTTCTGTGCAAATGGTAAGCACACTATAGCTGATATAGTATTTTCTGTCATATCCAGTAGGTTTTTTTCTTTTATTTAAAATTATAAGTAAAATCACTGCTGAAGAAAGAGGTGTTTTGTTCTTGGGAGTCCCACCAATTTGGTCAATGACCAGGACCAATCATGCTAAGAGAATAAAGAGTGAGACAGCTAAGCTTCCACAGAAACACCATTGTCCCTGGTACCAGTGCTCCTCTCATGCCAAGGAAGAGCAAATTTTAATTTATTTGTGCATTTCTAGGAGAGCTGGAAGAGCGAGGCTTCCAGGGGAGAGATGCTGTATAGAGAAAGCCGTGTTTGAGTACGTTTGCAACTGTACTGCTTGACCTTTATCCCATCCTAATGCACTGCACCATTGCAAGGTGTGTCCATCCTTACTCGCCTCTCCTTCTGGTCTCTCAAAACTGCTCTGCAGATGGGGAAGTTATTAGGTCCTACACCTGTCTTCAAGAACTGCTCTGCAACTGTTTGTTGAACTCTTTGTCCCCTGTGAGTTTCAGTTTTAACTCAATGTGTTCTAGCTTTTGGTTTTTTTAAACTAATTCACTTGGGATAGATCTAACATAGTAATAAATGACTCTTGTTTCTGTATGATTTATAATTATGTTGCAGTCATTTGTGCCCTTTTCCCTTTCCAAGAACAGGTGTAAGCAGCTTTAGGGAAGCTTGGTGGGTATAAACCAGACTGGTGACATTTTTAATGGCAGCTTGAACTTGGTCTTCATTTTTCTTGTGGCTTTCAGGAAACACCTTGGGAAGGGCATCAAATAAACACTGGTGGGCTGGGCAATACTCAAACAGGGAGATTCTTTGAGTAGCATAGGTAAACCCCGTTTTAGATACAGTGAGACAAAGTAGTGTCACAGAAGAGCTGGATCAACTGCCATCCAGCAATGGTGTTTCCTGTGTTCATTGCAAAGTTTTAGGGCTGTATAGCTGCCTTGCATCTATTTCTCAAACCCTCCTTTTGGTCAGAGAGCTGCAGCAGATCTATGTCCACGGGTTTCTTCAGCTTTGTTTGGAAAGCCTCCATAGTAACAGATAAGCACTAAGACTGCAGCAGAACCACTTGATCTACTGTGAATTTGGCATCTTTGTTGTGCAAAGGCCTCTGGGAAGCAGAGAAGAGCAGCCTATATTTGCTGTCTAGATGATTAATGGTAGTTTCTTGTATGTAAAGAACAAACTATGTCAGGCTGAACAACCTCTTCCTACATTTCCAAGGTAAAAGCAGATGTCTAATTTTCAGCTAATTTTCAGCTCACAAGAATTTGCTAGCTCCCATCTCCTCACCCACTCAGCGGGTGTAACAGAATCACAGAATATTCTGAGTAGGAAGGGACCCACGAGGNATCATTCATTCCAATTCTTAAATGAATGACACATTCAGGGATCAAACCCACAACCTGGGCATTACCAGCACCATACTGTAACTAACTGAGCTAATCTCAGGGTCAAGATGGAGGCACAGGTGAGAGTAGGTTTATTTTTCACATTTTTCCCAAAATTAGAGCTATTAAGACAGATAAGTCTGAGAGCATTGGGAAGTTCCCAGATGCTACCCTGCAATGTGAGAGTAAGGCTGTTTCCAAGCTGTTGGGACAGGTTGTGTGTATATTGGTGTGGATCTGCTGGAGTCCAAGCTGTGGAGGGAGTTTCCTCAGCATTTTCCTGTTCCAGTCTTGGAGCATGTGGGGAAGTGTTGTGGGGAAGGGCAGGTCCCATGTGTGAGTCAGGGATATTGGGCAGTGCTACGCTCTGAGAGTGGGAGCAAGAGCAGTGCATGTGAAGAGCTGCAGTTTTCAACAGAGCAGGTCTGTGTCTCTGGTCATGCGAACAGGCCCTGAAGTCCAAAGGAGGGTGTGCCCATAAGGAATAGTGCAGCATCGAACCTGTGGGTTTGTTTACCCTTTTCCTGCCTTGAATATCAGCCCCACTGCACTGTGCGTAGGAAAAGATATACAAGCGTGTGTGGAATAAAAAAATCCTTGTATGGGCTTAAGTGCAGATTTTGGTGGCAACAGCAGACCATAAAGAATGAGGCCTGCTGCTTTGAGTTGAGCTGCTGTTGGTGTGTTTGAGGCTGGGAAACCCTGATCAGCCTAGCACATTGCTGTGTATCAGGCATGACAATGCCATGTAAAAGAAGTTTCCTGAAAGGCTTTCAGAAGTCAGGGCAGCTATACAACAGCCTGGGAGCTTGTTAGCTCCCTTGCTACATCTGCCTTGAGATGAACAAGAGCCCCCATCAATGCCATTTTGCTCTTCTGTACCTCAGGCCCTGCGCTCACCCCACCTGTTCGGGACAGCCTCCCAGACAGACAGACAGGCGCACAAGGATGCACTTGCTCTTCCTCCCACACTTCTTTTTCACCCCTTTTTTCTCCATGGCTTTTTGCTTTTAAAGGTTGCTGCTGACAAATCTATCTATTTGGGGCAAATTGTCAGTGAGAAACTTCCGCTCGAACTCTTTGGGACAAAACTGCCTCTTTGAAAGGGTAAATCCCGTTGCATGAAGGTCTGAACAATGGCCAAATGTGTTGCTGCTACTGCTGCCGCTGCTGCTGAGGCCGGGGCTGTGACAAAGAGCGGATTAATTGGTGCCGCGGCTGACTGGTTCGAGATGGCTCCACTCAGCCCGCGCTGCGGGGAGCCCCATTGACTGGGCCCCGAGTCCCACTTTTCACAAACTCCAAACAAAAGTCAATTTCTTTTTTATAAGGCGAGGGAAGAAAAAAAAATCAGTTCATGTTTGAGCTCGGGAAGTTGACTTGTTGGATTATAGGGCGTCATGTTCTCTCCGTCCGTCTCTCCCATGCTTTAAAGTTGCTTCTCCCACTAAGAGAAGAGTGTAATGGGCAAAAAATGAGCCACCCCCATCAACATGAGCATGAGAGTGGGCTCTTTGAGTGGAAACTGAGCAAGGAGCCTGGATTCTGCGACCATGTTGGGGGCTAAGCTGTGGCTCTTACTCAGTGGAGTTAAACTTCTCCAGCTTTCTGATGCTGTCCTCAAAGGTGTCCACAGCACATTTAATCCTCAAGGAGACAGCATTGTCAGGGAACTGACAATGAAGTTATGAAGTCCCACGTGGACTCTCCTGCCCTCTTCTAACAGGGAAGGTTTTCTCACGTGGAAGTGGGAAATGCAACTAGATGTCTTGTGTCCTCCTTCAGTAACCTTTGATTTCCTCTGACTCTAAGCAGGTCAAACCAGAGAATGCAGAATGAGGTTCCCAGGAGGTACATCCCATGCACTTAAGAAAACTGTAGTATATAGGAGTAATCAAAGAGAGAGACAGGAAATAAGAAAGACAGCTAGAGGATTACTCTTGTGCATACAGATGTTAATAGCCATTACCAAGTTGGCACAGTTTCTGCAACTGAGGTTACACTGGAGCATTTTAGGAAGTTAATCCCTGTAATTGCTTTGATAATCTTGTAGTATTTCGGGTATCACTTAATCAATGTTTAGCTTTTCTTTTGGAAAATAGTCATCCCCAAATGAAAGAGAGGCTCTTATCAGATGTAACTGCTGACCCTCTCCTCCTGGCGGTGGTATAGTATCAGATCTCCTAGTTACCTGCAATTTATTTCATATACGTATTTTGTCTTTGCAGGGGGATATTTCGCACTGAATTTTATTTCTCCCTTTTCTGCAGAGTGGATCCTTTGATCTAACTCTCACTGATTGTTTTGACACACAGACTAGGGAGTGGGGCATCCAACAATTAAAGTTAATTCCCCTGATTTTTTTTAAACATAATTTTCCGCAATCTATTCTTACTTTAATGGGAAACACAGTGTGATTTATCATCCACAGCTTTGCTGCAGACTATAAGCAGGCAAACAGAGCTTGAAGTTAGAGGAGTATAGAGTGGAGCAGTTTGATTTGAAGTCAATGATCATTCTTGTGTTTTATCTCTGTGCACTCTGCTCACAAGCTTTAGATATTTTAATGTCCACGTGAAGTGATTACAGATTTTATTCAGTCCACTTTTCAAGTAGAACTATATAAAAATTTGGTGCAGCGAAAACCAAACAGTAGGAACATCTGTTCATATTATCCATGTAGCTCTGCAAGTATAGCTCAACTTAAAAGGAGCCTATGGCTTCATTACTGAGCTGCAGGATTTAACACCACACCCCTCCTCCCCCCTCCCCTGAACCTTTGACTGTGACCTTCGCTATATCACTACATTTGCTTTCACCCTCTAGATGTTCTTTGACTTTTGGCTAACCTGACAATGTAAAGACTCCTCTATCTTCACAGGTTGATCCTCTTTTTGTCAATATTTTACGTATGTATATAGTTCTGAATTAATCTCTCTGATTTTATCAGTGGACAGAGAGAGTCACAAAACAACAAACTGTAGAAAGGTGAAATTACTAGTTTCGTTACTGTCCTTTTCCCTCCTCCTTACAAAAATCCATGAAGAAAACGATGAAGATATGAAAATGAAATTTCTTGTATTATACATTAAGGCTGACATAGAGGTCTATAGGAAGCAAAGAGATCCTGTGCTGGAGTTTTCCTTGCTGTTAAATATGTCCTTAAAGTTTTAGTGGTTTCTTGAGAAGGAGCTTCACCAGCATACAGAAGACAATGCAGAGAATTATCCTTTTCATTGTGCACCTATTCTTAACATTTCTGGCTGTCAACTACCAAGCTCTAAAACTAAAGGTGCCAATTTTCAGCACAGCAGCTGAGTTGTAGGAGCTCCAAGGGAAAGAATGGTCTGAAATGTCACATGTGTTGGAAAAATCAAAGTGAAAAAAGGCTGGAGAAGAGGCAGTTAGAATTGACTAGAAGGACATCATTAGTGATTTCAGAGAGAGCAATTCCTACAGAGTGAAGTGGCTGGAAACCAGACTGCTGTGATTCTGTGATTCTGTGCTGAGTGTCAGAGAGGTGAGTTCAAGAGAAAGGGAGTAAACTAGTCATTTGAAAGGATAAGAGGTAAAGGAGATGAGAAAGGCATAATGGTATGTAGAGGAGGGTTGTTTTTGCAGAGACTTCAGAGACTTATTTGAAAACACACGAAGAGGGTGATCCTTAGAAAGAGTCTGCTGGGGAGTCTGGAGAAGGAAGTGCTAATCAAAGAAGGAGTAGGAATGGGAGAGGCTGAAGGGACCCTAACGGAGTGGATGAAGAAAGGATTTTTTCCAAGGATAAATGCAAAGATGAAGAGGATGAACACAAAGGTCTAGAGACATTCATCAGATCACGTGCCTGGACGAAATAAAGCAGTGTAGTGACTGGAGGATTTAGTACTTAATGGGTGGGAAAGGGCAACAAGGGAAGTAGAGAGGAAAGCTGAGGGTAACTATCATTAGACTTACTGGCTAAAAAAGGGACAAAAAAAGACAAAGTAATCAGAGCGGCCAAAAGGTAACTGGAGAATGCACAAGGTGTAAAAGGCAGAAACAGCTGTGCAATGCGGTCAGTGACTCTCTGTTGACATGGCAGCTGAAACCTGAAGCTCTTAATAATGGACCTGAGCAGCAAAAATCAACAAGAGAAACCGATCAGCAACAGTGAAGAGGAAAAGAAATGGTTACCAAGAACACACTATAAGGCATCAGATAAGAAAACGGGAGAAAGAGACAGAATCACAACTGGACACTGCAACTGGACACTGCAACTGAGAACTGTGGAGACAGCAGTGACATTATGTACTTATTTTGACATATTAATCTAGTTTAGCTGTGGCCACAGGGGTTTCCAAAGCCCATGGGCCTATTTCAGTTGGTGTAGTTGGGAAGTATAAAGGACATTCTTTAAATGAAACAGCAGCAGACAAGGAAATATCTCTGGGTTCTGCTGTTTTCTTTTTCATCCATATATACCCCTTTGAATCCTCAGAACTTCTCACATACCTGGATTTACATCTTGGACAGATGGACCTGCTTCCTGAACCTGCCGTTCTTGCTCCCTACCTAGACAGTGTAGTGTTCAGCAATTGGCACTTGTGTTAGGGCTGAGCAAAGTGCTTTCCTTTCACTCCAAATTTTCTCTTCAGTGCCCAAGAACAACATACAGGTGTGTATACCTACCTGGAGGCACTTAAAATACCATATTTTGGGGATAAAGTGTTTTGTTTTCCTATATCTCTACTATTGGACAATGCTGAGCATCTCAGTCACCCTCGCTGGGTCTCAAACGTCTTTGTATTTCTAGTCCAGCTCATCCACAAAACTCTGACACTGTACAAGAAGAATTGTACTTTTTGCTATCTCAAGAACTGTATAGATGGTTCTTGGCTTCTCAGAGAGGCACACTTATTGCATTGAAACTTTACTAAAGTGATCCATGTGTTGGGCACTATGTTTGCTGGCAAAAGTAGAGTTGATTTTTTGTATCTACCACACATGCAGATGCTATAGAATCATGGAACTGTTTAGGTTGGAAAAGATCTTAAAGATTATTAAGTTCAACCATTAACCTAACACTGTGAAGTCTACCCTTAAAGCATGTCCCCGAGTGCCACACCTACGCGTCTTACATACCTCCAGAGATGGTAGCTCCAGCACTTCACTGGGCAGCTTGTTCCAATGGTTGACAACCTTTTCAGCAAAGGTTTTTTCCCTAATGTCCAATCTAAACCTCCTCTGGCACAACTTGAGGCCATTTTCATAGTCCTACTGCTTGTTTCTTGGAAGAAGAGACCAACTCCCACCTCATTACTGCCTTCTTTCAGATGGTTGCAGGGAATGTTAAAAGCCTCCTCTGGGTCTCCTTTTGTGCAGGATAAATGGCCCCAGTTGTCTCAGTGTGGTTTGTACCTGGAGGCCAACTGCATTGGGCTGCACTGTGCTCATCTCCAGCAGGGTCATCTGCTCAGCCCCATCAGGTAAACATGAAACATCCTTGTGGGGACAGCTAAGTGTGAAGACAAAAGTGCTGCAGAGCTTTGAGGTCATCAGAGATGGTAAAACTTTCTGCTTCTGCTAGAGCAGCAAGGACAGAAAGAAACACTTTTGTTTATCATGGAAATTAAACATATTTGGTATGAAAACCACCACAATGCAGCAAACACACGGCCTTCCTGTGCTTTGTATAAAGTCACTTTTGAGACCCGAGCTCATTCTAAAATTGTGAAGAGTGGGATTGATGTCTCTGTTTCTTTTGAGTCCACTGACTTACACATAGAAAAGTTCAGAGGACGGAGAAAGCCCTTAAACTACATGGCCTTAAGCTACGCCGGGGGATGTTTAGACTGAATGTAAGGAAGAGGTTTTTCACAGAGAGAGTGATCTCTCAGTGGAATGGACTGCCCAGGGAGGTGGTGGAGTCGCCGTCCCTGGAGGTGTTTAAGAGAAGACTCGATGAGGAGCTTAGTGACATGGTCTAGCTGGGGGGTGTTGGGCTGGATGGTCCTGTGGGTCCCTCCTGGCTCGGAGTGGCCTGTGAGCCTGTGAGGGAACTAGGTTTGTGTTCACCACTCTGGGGTGTGCGTTCGGTGTCTGTATGGACATTAGCTGGTCAGTTGGACTAGATGACCCTTGTGGGTCCCTTCCAACTCGTAGTATTCTGTGATTCTGTGATTCATATGAGCCTCCTGGTCTGGGAAGCCAGCTCATCACACCCCTCAGGTCAGGGCTGAGAAGGTAGCAAGGTGGAATTTCTGATCTGGGCAATAGTACTGGAATTGGAATATTTGAGGTATCTCAGGTCCAACTCCAGTCTTGCCAAGGCACAGGATTCAATGAGCTATGTGCCCAGGACTTCACTACCAGTTTGACCAAAAGAGGATTGTGTTTGTATTGTGAGAAGTCAAATTAAATACATTCTAGAAGAGTTGGTTTACACGTTCTGTCTGTAAATCTTTTTTATTTTGTATCTATTTGAATTAAATTATTGTTAGTTCTAGATGACAACTGAGCATAATTTAATTTAACTGCACTACCAGGATCTGCAAGGCTATCTGGTAAAAATAATTCATTTCCTCTGGAAAATGATGTGCTGAGCTGGAGGGAGGCATCTTTCACAGAGGCTGAAATATGATTTTAATATCAGAGTCAGATAGTTGATTCCAGTTCTGGGTACACACAACCCAATGTGTTGTATCAGGAAGACAGATAGTGAATGTTCCAATTGCTGTGGAGTATTTCCATAGATCATTTATTTAGTTTGAAATAACAAGTTTCAAATTGTCTGTGTTCATTACTAAGTATTCTGGTTTTGCCTGTGATAGAGTCAGTTTTCTTCCCAGTGGCTGGTACAGTGCTGTGTTTTGGATTCAGTTTGAGAAAAACATTGATAACACAGTGATGTTTTAGTTATTGCTAAGAGGTGCTTACTCTAAGTCAAGGGCTTTTCGGTTTCTCCTTTTCTACCAAGAGGAGGTGCATTAGAAGATGGGAGGGACCGTAGCCAGGACAGGGGACTTGAACTAGCTGAAAGGATATTCCATGCCTTAGAAAGTCATGCTGAGTATATAAACTGGACAGAGCTGTCTAGCAGAGCCAGTCATAGTTTGGGGACAGGTTGGATATCAGTCAGTGAGCGGCGAACAATTGTATTGTGCATCACTTTTCTGTCTTGGGTTGTATTTTTCTCTCTCTTTGTTGTCTGTCTTTTCAGCACAACTATTGTTATTGTCATAATGTTTTTATTATGTGTTTTTTTTCAATTATTAAACTGCTCTTATCTCAATGCATAGGTTTTATCTCCTGTTTGGTGGTGTCCCCCACCCCAGCCTCAGTGGTGGAGGATGTGTGTATGCAAGAAAGCAGCTGCATGGTATTTAGTTGCCAGCTATGGTTAAACTATGACACAGAAAAATGTCTTATGTTTTATTCTACTAAGCGTTAGTCATTGGATTATTTAAGGTGCAAAGGCAGTTAAAACAGTATTACAAGATACTTAAGCTGTTTTTATCAGAGCCCTCTGTTCTACTTGGTATGGTATAAACGAACAGAGAAGATTAATTTTACTTACCTTTAGAAATCTGAATTGCAGAATTGGTTAGTGTTCATCTCCCCTTATGCTGAAAAATAAAAAGTTTTTTGTTGCATTTCTCAGATCTCTTCTGGATCTTGAATTTGGGAGTGATGAACTGCATGGTAAAAGTAGATGACCTAAAAGTAGCTGTCTACTTCCTGTCAGGTAAATTCCAGACAAGTCTTTAAGAACCTTACTGTTTAAGATGTAAAAAAGGGCAGAAGATAGAAAACCAGAAATATGTATCATTATCTCCTTCTCACAAACGTGAACAGAAGTGCAGAGGGACTGAAGGTGGAATACATCAAACCGCAAAGACGGGCATTTGCAGTACTAACAGCAAATGTTCAAGTTTGGTATGTGGACTTCTCATAGTTAATTGTGAGAAAATTCTTCTGGGGCACAGTTCATTCTTCCTGTACCAGACTGTACTATCCAAAACAGAACTTCATGAGTCTCAAAGCATCTAGTCTCACAAGGTTCACATGCAGATAGCTTCACATAGATATTAAAAGTCAGGTAAGACAAATTCTCCTGACTCTGTGTCACATTGGAGGTTTGTGCTGGTGTTCGAGAATGAATCCCAGTTTTCCTGAGTATACCTTAACCCTGTCTCTGAAGTACAAATACTCTTCTGAGGCAGAGCCTGACACTAGGGTCCCTGAAAGCTTTCATTAAGCTATGAAGAACAATATGTAACCATTGATATGGGATCACCTGTCTCTCTTCTGAATGGTCAGGTAAAACATTGCCTGGTTGTGGGGCTCAGTAGCAGTGGGGTAGAGCCCTGGGCCTCCATTAATTCTCCAGCTGACCAGTGGCAGAGGCTTCCAGAGGGAGGGAAGGCAAGCTGCTTCTTTTCTGTATCTTGATTCCATACATGTCATTTGATTGTCTTTCCTCATCGATCAGTCCCACATGATGCCAAACCTCCTTTGGGACCTTGCAGTCAGAAATGTAAAAGGCATGTATAACTCCAGATATATTCCAAAGGTGACATGATTCAAATATCCTCAGAGTTATGTGTACACAGCCAAGATGCTTCTAGGATGATCAAGAAATACTTGGGAGAATGATTAATACACTTTGCACCAGTTGATTGAAGAATAGAGTAAAGAAGTAGTACATATCATCTTACATGTCAACTATTGCTCAAACCATAAAATTTCTAAGACTCAGACTTTTGGTTTGGCATGTTGCTTTTTGTCTGACTACAGTTTTCATATCTAATCAGTTCGATCCTTTTTTTTTTTTAATTTTGCTTCAGTGATATGTAACCTCTAAAAATGGAGAAACTCAATCAAGGTCCAAGCTGCCATTTTTTGCTGTGAACCAATGGCAATGAGGGATAAAACTGGTGGTAGCCTGGTTTTCAGGTGTCTTTTAATCACTACAGCATGCTTTCTCCTCAATTAATCCAAAAATTTCACCAAACCGTACTGTTAATTTTTTTCAATATAAATTTTAAGCTCAGTTCATTCTGTCCAAGAATATGGGTTGCACAGCCAGATATTTGTGCAGGGATGTACATCTGTATGTTTATATTGGGGAACAATTATTATTCTCTTCTATTCTTCTCTGTTGTTCTCTGCTGAGTAGAGAAAACTAGGAACAATTAATTTCATGTCTTCCATAAGCCAAAGAAGCACTCTCAATCTTTACTTTCAAGAAGCAATTAACTTCAAGTTTATTAGTCAAGTTGTGCTATGAAGTTTCAATCTTTCATTGTACACTGTGAATTTTAATTACAATTTATTAAAATAATTTAATTGACTTCAGTCAATGGGCGTGAATGAGGGCAGAATTTCCCTGAGAAAGCTGTAGACAGAAGAAAAGGCCACCCATCCTAAATGCCTTCTGCCTGCCCTTTTTTGGGTTGCATCAGACTGTTTGAAAGAGGGCTGCATTTATCATCTTTGATGCCTCCAGCTCAATGGTCAATTCATATTAGATTCCACAAAAGGCAGTGAACCAAATTCATCTCCGATACAATTCCATTGACTTCAATGGTCTTACCACAGGGATTAATCTGGCCTAATATTATAGTGTTAGAATGCATGTGTTTGCACTATTAGCCCAGACTCTTTGCTGGAGATCATACCGTGTAAAAGCTCATAGCTGTTGCAGTTGCAATTTGCTCAAGAATCCAATTCCTTTTGTAGTCCCACTGAAGTTGACATTAAAAAAAAACAAAACAACAAAACCCAAACCCAACCAAAAAGCACCAAAAAAATCCCTGACCAAAACCCCCTCCAAATGCCTAATCAATTTTGAACCACAGCTGAATTTAGATGTATTTTTGCTAATTTGGTGTATTATGCATGCAAATATTGGTATAAAAGGTGTTTCAATTATTTTCCAAGGCAGGGACCTATGCATTCTCCACAGTCACAAAGAGTTTAAACGGAGTTATTTTTCCCTGCCTCTAATCGTTCTCCCTTTTAAGTACCCAGGCAGAAAAAGTAAGTTTACTGCTTCTAGCACAATGGCTCTCTTCACTTTTAGGTTTGGGAGACCTGGGTGACCTACGAAAGTTAATTAGAAGGTTAACAAAGACTAAGGCAGAGTAGAATACAGCGCCTCTCCTCCAGCCAAAGATGTCATCCATTAATTAGGGAAATCGTTAAGGTGGCCTTTATTGAATCCATAGAAAATCGTCAGTTTGCAGCCGACAGTTTTGATCAGATTTTCCTCTCCCCAATAATACTACCCTTAATCGTAGGAGATGCGGAGGGTTCGGGATGGGACGGGAGGGGTGAGGGGGAAAGTGTGTGTGCACATAGGGGGAGTATGTGTTTCAGCGACATTACAGTTAAACAGCCGCCAATTGTGACGGCTTTGATTCTCAGGCCTACATGGCATACTTATTCCATGATGTAATCTTTATTGAACCTGGAAGCTTGGGGGTGGGGGGCAGGGGGCAAGTGAAACTCGCTGCTGCTGCTGCTGCCTCTCAGCCGCAGGAAGCCCTGGGAGTTAATATTGCAGTCATCATAGGCAGAGCTAGCTGCTTTTGCATGGTAATATGCTATCTGACTCCCCTTTCCTCCTCACTGAAGAGTGCCTGCTTCTAGCAATGAGAGCAAACAGACATCTGCACAACAGACCCTTCACTTCTCCAAGAATACATTCACTTTAAAGTTGAAGGGCCTTTTTGTAGATCTTAGATTTTTTTATACTCTTTTTTTCCCTCTACAGTACCAATGTGTCGTTGCTATGGAGAATTTCAAGTGAAATGTAAGACAGTCCTGGCATTTTAGTATGTATATTTTTTAACCTACTGGGAGAATTGGCTGGCTGGAAGTCTTTACCAGTTTAGTTTGGACATTTTGCCCTACACACTGAACAAGATGTGTCAAGGACAGTGGTTACATCAAGTCCAGCCTGTTCAGTGTTGTAACCAAGAAAGTGACCTAACATTGAAGAAGTGTTTTGTTTCAACATGGTTAGCCATCATTTCCCAAGTGAGGAAGGCAAAGACAAGGACTCCTACAATATATGATGTTTATGTTTAAACAATGTTGTCCTAGTTCTAACATCCTGGATCCTATTGCCTGGGGCTATTGGTTGGAGGGTTTTAAAAGAATGGAATCAAGAGATGTTTGGATATGTAGAAGACTATATCCTATGCAGTATGTGGCACAAAATGTCTTAGAAAGATTTTAAAAATAAAACTGTTGGATGAATACCTTAATTGACTGGTGTTCAGGATAAATGATGCACTATTCCAGGTCATTAGTAAAATAAACAAGCTATTTAAAAAACCTTGTACTTATTATTTCACCCCAAACTCTGGTAAAAAGCTTCTTCATGTTAGCATGAACTTCTCTACCAAAAAGAATTGGAGTGTGAAGTGCCAAGAAAAAACAAGTTTTAATATACACAGGGTAGACATGCATTATCGCCTGTATCTTTCTGTACAATGGATTAGATAATATTTTATATAGCCTATAATTCAAGCTCTCTTATAAACTAATTCAAGTTTACTTTGTACTTTTAGTATGCAAAATATATCACATTGAAAGCAAGTATCAACATAGAAACAGTAGCAAAGAAATGCCAAGCTGCTTCTGATACCCTCTATGCAACCCCCAGCTCTTCTGCAACCTTGTTGTGTCAAAAAAGTGTCCTGGTTTCAGCTGAGATAGAGTTAGTTTTCTTCCTAGTAGCTGGTGTAGTGTTGTGGTTTGGATTCAGTATGAGAGCAATATTGATATCAGGCTGATGTTTTAGTTGTTGCTAAGTAGTGCTTACCCAAAGTCAAGGACTTTTCAGTTTCTCATGCTCTGCCAATGAGGAGGCTCGCAAAAGGCCAGGAGGGACTGTAGCCAGGACAGCTGAAAACTACCCAAACTAGCCAAAAGGATATTCCATACCATTGAACGTCATGTCCAGTATATAAACCGGGGGGACTTGTATGGGAAGGGCTGATCATGGTTCAGGAACAGGCTGGACATTGGTCATAGAGTGATGAGCAATTGTGTTGAGTATAACGTGCCTCTCTTGGATTTTGTATCTCTCCTATTGCTGTCTCCCTTTTCATTACTATTATTGTTATAATTGTTACTATTATTATTTTTTTATTTCCATTATTAGACTGTTCTTATCTCAAACCATGGATTTTACCTTTTTTCCTATTCTCCCAATCCTACCTGGGGATCAGGACAGGTGAGTGAGTGCCTGCGAACTACTGTACTGGTTGTCAGGTGGAGTTCAATGATGACAGGAGTATGCAACAAGGTATACTCCATGACTAAGGCTTTCTCCATGCTTTGGAGAGACCCTAGAGACTTGTCATTTGAATTGGAGAGGCATTGTGTTCCCAAAGCTGTGTTTTGGACATTTTTCTGTTTTAGGCTAAGAGACAAATTAATTTATCCATTGTGTAGCCACTGAGATCCCCAGATAAAGTGTTTTAAGAGGGCCACACTCTATTGTTCTTTTATTATGGAGCAGCAGAAGCTGTTGAAGAGTTACACTGGATTTTTATGTTTTTCTAACCATTTTTGTCTTCTTGTAGCAGTCCTATGACTTTGAAAGATTTAGACTCTGACTAGAAGTGAGTTCCTAAATTTAAGGTATCATCTCTGGGAGGCATTGGAAATCATTCTGGGCAGGACAACACAGGGTCTCTGCTGGTTAGATATATTTTTGTAGAACTGCATCTTTCATATTAAAAATGCCTTTAAAGATGGAGAGCTGATGTTAGTGCTAACTTCAGCACTCCTTCAATGAGTTTTCTGGCAATATTGAACAGCATTTCTTCAAAGCCCCTGGTAATCAGTGCATTACTAATGAAGGTGTTGCTGGGAGTATGGGTAGGATCAAATCTCAAATGTGGGAGAAAATTCATTTAGCAATAGCTATAAGAAGCATACCACGTATAAGAAATGATTACTTTCATATGTTTTTTTTCTCAGCTGATGCTTCTGAAGTTGCAGTCCAAATTTGTACTCTCAGTACTGGAGTTTTCATGTGACTTTTGCTTTGGCAGTTGTGTCTGGGGGCAAAACAAACAGAAATCACTGCAAACGATTTTACATTGATTTCACAGTTAATGTAGCTTTGAGAAGGCTGGTAAAATGTGCACAATCATATTACTTTATAACCCTATATAGCAGAACTTATAAGTGATTGAGAAAGGAAAAAGTGACTTTGATATTTTTAATACACTTACATTTCTTAAAATGCCACAGGAAGGAATAAATACAGTAGACAAGTCAAAAGAAGTCCAGACAAAACTGTAGCAAGTTCTGTGGATGTCCAAGAGCCTGGTTTTAGCTGCCTGTGCAATTTCTGCCCTGCTGTCTTCTCTAAAAGCACCATGGAAGGTATTTCAGGAAAAGTCTGAGTTTTTAGAAGGTAGATAATTCCACTTAACTTTAGACACCTGCTCCTGTTTTGGTGTGTCTTTTTCTCTTCAAGAAGAGCAGAAGAACACTTGTACATATTATGCATTTGACCTGTTTCAGTCTCCCATGTCAAGACAAGATGAACTGTGCCCTGAACATGCCTACTCCTTGGAGTATAAAGGGGATCTGGAGAACAACTTCATCTGGGTTAGGATTAACCTTGAAAATGAATGATGTAGCTAAACTAGAAGCATTTTCTCATGAAGAGACTTCAGCATGTAACATCTTGTGGGAGAACTGAAGGATCACTGGAGAGCTATGAGGTAGAAAAGGATCTGGCTAGAGAAGAGGAACGAGTTGATTATGCTGAAAGTGAATTTCACCCCTGGAATTTCTCAAGAAGAAAGTGACTTTGATAAAATATCTGGGTGTCAATAAATATCTGGGTGTAAAACATAGCAACACCAGCTATAAAGAGGACAGAAATACTCAGCAGGAAGAGATGACTGCCTTTACAAATAGAATGCAGATAGTTTGTAATCATGCAAAATGTCCTTAAACATGAATCGGAAGGATTTCTTCTTGAAGCCAGAAGTTCATTACACAGAAATTCAAAAGAGGGGGAAAAAAGTACCTCCTTCTCTTACTTACCACATTCTCACCATGAGACACTATGTTATAGAGTTGCCAAATAGACAAATGCAATTCTAGGTTATACCAAATGAGCTGTTTCCAGTAGAGAAAGGAAAACAGGAATGCTGTGCTCTGCCATGCACTGAGACTTCCTGTGGAATTCTATGAACAAAACCTGCAGAAATGGAGGCTATCACAAGTGACTAAAATAAGGTCTAAATACCCAAGAAAAGAGCATGAGACCCTGAAGAAGGGATTAAAGCAACATCTGAAGGCTTTACTGAAAGACTTGGGAGATGGCCTGAGACTGGAGGTAAAATTTTTTAGGGGCAGCAGAAGCTGGAACAAGTTCAAAATAAATGAATAAGGAACCAGTAACCAGATGGCTGAGGACCAGCAGCTTTTCCGGGGACAGGGAAGGCCAAGGAATCTTTGGCAAGCTTGGAGGTTACTAACTGAGGAAGACAGCAGTGAGGATTAAAAAAGCTAAAAATACCAACCGCACAAGGAAATCAGAAAGTTGCAAAAGTCAGAAACCTGATGTGGAATTAAGGCTGTCAGAGAACTTCTACTGCCTAGCCTTATAACACTCTCACCACTGAAGAAATTGAAAGGGAAGAAGTCGAACAAACTGTACCAATACGCAACAAACTGGCTAAAAAAATTGCAGTGAATGATCTGAGGAGGCATGCCCAGAACCTTTATATTAGAGAACATGAACAGCCACAGTGTTTCCCAGGAACCAAATAGGTCTGAAGCCTTACCTGTGGCAAAAAACCCCAACCCCCCCAAAAAGATAGTTTCCAAACTGGGGCACTTCTTACAAAGCCAGAAATCATCCCAGTAGGCTGGGGCTCAGTGAAGGTCTTGGACAAGAGAAGGGGAGAATCTACCTAAGCTGAGAAGAACCTGAGGAGCCTTCTCTCCTGGCACACCTCCAGCAAAGGCTGCCAAAACGCTTTGGCAATGGACCAACTTAGAGGGACTCAGCTGGACTTGGCGTGGCCTGCAAAGACCAGTGAAAAGAGGCCAGAGCCATTCTGAGAGGTGCTGGAATTTGTCACGGGGCTCGACTGCAGCTGTACTCCGAAAGGGGACATTGCTAAAGGAGAGAGAGAGTGAGAAGCTCAGTGCTGCAGACACAGTGAGTATGGGCAAGAGTCTGACGTGCAGGATGTGAATCCTCTTCATAGCACTCTTGAGTGATTAGAAGGTGATGTAGAAAAATACAGTTGGTTTGTGTGATAGGGAAAATAGTTGCTAAGCCCTATTAACTGCTCACTCAAGGGGGGAAGGTAGAGAAATGCTACAGCATCAGTAGCCTGGAGTGTGGTCAGAGTGGAGTAACTGGCGGTACCCAGTAAAATCCCTCGCCTAGCTTTGAAGGGGAAAAGGTGCAACTTATTGACCTGAAAGCATATAGAAATACAAGGGTCAGAGCTGTTGACCCAGCCATCTCAGGAAGGTGGGTTGGCTGTAGACAAATGTGTGCGGGTTTACTAGTTCTGAGGACAGTGGGCACCAGCTGACCATACAGCTCATTGGGCAGACATGGGCTGAAGTGAGAAGAAACCACAGGGGGCATCACGCAACCCACTCCATGGCTTGCTGTGAGAGGCCAGTGTCTCAACAGTGGGGTCTAGACTGTCATCCTTGCAGATGTTACATGGATGAAGTACATGAGCTAAAAGTAGTAGCTAAAAGTACATCCAATCTGTAGGGGATGACTGACTTCGATTATAGAAGAAGAAGGTGTCACAATGCTTCATGCATTGTGCTAGTAAAAGAAAGCTGAGGAGGATCCAAGATGTGCCTTGAGATCTGGGAAATCTTGGCAGTGAATGTTGCTGTCCATCAGATTGCGCGTGGGCAGGTTGCTTTGGAGCAGCAGTGCAAGTTCAAAGCTAATCCCATGATAACCCCCATTTGCTGCAGGCTGGCTCAGTGACAGAGCTGTCGAAGAGCTCATCTCCTGTCAGACAACACTTCTTGGGCAGCACCACTTGTGTGGTGGGTTGTTTGGTCCAGAGAAGCTGACTAAACATTATATGAAGGAAATTCCCCCCCCGCCCCCCTGCTCCGGGTTGCAGGCAGTGTAGATTTGGGCACTGATAATTGTTTCAGTTCTCCGTTGAGCCAACATGCTTGCTAACACCAACACAGCCAGAACATATAGTAACTGTGCAGTTGTGAGTTATGGGCAGCAAACAGAGAGAAGGTCGGCACTGGGTCAGGACGTCTTTTAGTGACTCTAGTTAATGAAAAAGACTATGAAACTGTGCCTCTGGTAAGGGATCAAGGATAGTTCCTCTGAGTCCTGAAGTCACTTGTTCTACTTCATAATGAAGACTTAAGGCTCATCTTTAGAAGCATTGACCCATTAAACTGCCCCACACTGTCTGGGGAGAAGGCATTGTACAGACCACTGAAGACCTAAAGGTGCCTTCAGCAGTAACTTGGATGTCATCCACAGGTCTGGTTATGAGAGGCAATAGTGCATGCCTCAGTTTGAGCTAGAACGCAGTGAAAGAAATAACACCGTTGTAGGTGCAGGCTCTGTTGTGAGAGGATAACACTTTGGATATTGCAATCTGGTTTCCATACTTGGTTTTAAGAAGAATTGGCAAGTGGCAGTGGAAGCAAAGAGCAGGGGAGAGGGGCAGGAGACAGCATTTCTACTGCGTCAGTAAGCAGCACTTGAAAGCGCCGGTTTCTGGCTGACACTGAGTGATCTTGGAAGCGGTCACTGCAAAATAGGTCCTTCTCAGCCTGTCTGCTCTGCTGAGATGGCTCAGGGCACACTCAGAGACGGCCAGTAAGAAAGACTGCATTTACAACTAGCCTGGGATCAGATCAAGGCTACCACTGAACTTGAGCTTCCTGAAATGAAAGTTGCTCTGAAAAGGGACTCCTTCTCATGGACACACAACCCAGTGAGAGAGAGTTCTCTCTAACAAAAAGAAAAATATGGCTGTGCACAGGACTGGGCAATTTCCCAAGCAGTCACAGATGTGCAAAGTTTTGTGGGGCTCTGAATTTACTACGAGGGCCTTGTTTGTGGATTTGCCAATATTGCAGACTCACTGCATCAACTGAGTGAGAAAGAAATACAAACTCCAGTGGCATGCAAGATTTAACCTCTTCAGAATTTGGGGAGGCTGGGGTATGTCTTGGCAGTTGCAATTTTAGACCTCCTCAGGAGGTTTTTAGACCCTGTGGGCCCAGATGGGCGTTCCTTCCAGATGGGAGACTGCTCCGAAACAAGAATACATAGGTTATGTAAATGTGAAGATTTATATATATATATAGTTGAAGATCTAACATCAATGATGATCTAAGTAATCCAGAGACTTTATAAAGAGGAATTCAGAGAGGCAAGTTGCCTACAAATATGAGAAATAGTGGAATATGTAGTCACATCCTTGCCCTAGAATAAGAAAACTGCTACAGACAACTTGTTCCAGCTGCCTAGTGGAAATAAATTTTAAATGTTGCCCTGAAACAGATTTGCTCAAGAGAAGCAGTCTAGAAGAAAAGATAGTCCCTCCACTTCCATAATATGTTCAGCTTCAAAGTTTTCTGGTGCATGTCCTTAAAACTACTACAGGATCAGATGCACTGGAAAAATATAGATACTTCCCATAGTCTCTGCCTTGGATATAACATGCTGAGTAATTAGGAAGTCTAATGGCAAATATTCTTATTCCTGGGTACTGAATAACTATTACTGTCAGAGATATTAAAGGGAAAATTATATAAAAGGTGAGAAAACTTACCTAGAAATGGTTCTCATGCAGCTGATGATCCTAAAGACCTCATAACTCAGTCCCGAGTTACATACGAGTTTTGAAACTGCCAGACATTTGGTGAATGCAAAAAAGCTTAGACAAAATATTAGAGAGTTTGTGCTGAGTAAAACACCAGCAAAAAGCAAAAGAAATTTGGCAATAAATGAGCAACTTGCAACAATTAGGCTGTCGGAATAGGATAGACATATGGAATAAGGAAGAAGCTGGTTAAGAGTTTATTAGACAAGGGACATAGGAAGGGAGCCCAAGGCTTGCTTTCAGCCTCTTGGACTCCCCTTACGAACAGGAGCATCCCCAATGAGGGTGAGTGTCTGTCACATGGTTGTACATGGCATGGGTTGTACAGCTAAGGACTGTAGGTTGTGTCATCAGATGGGAGGAAAGCAGCAGGGCTTCATTTACTTTCATGAAACAGCATCCACTCTCCCCTGCTGCAGATTTGCCTCCTCTGTGCTCTTCTGCTCCAGTAAGTGAGTGGGTTTTCCCGGCAACCTGGTTTTCTGGGTGTTACACAGCCATACTTTGCCACCTTCTCCTTCACCTGAGGTCAACACAGCATGTTTGTTTGGGGCTGTTCTCTTACACTCTGCTGCAGAAAGGCAGCTTCCTTTTTACTACTGCCAACTCCGTCTTGGGAAGAAGAATATTTTGTTTATTTTTTCAGAGAGTGAAAAAAATAAAAAGGTTGAGATGGATCCTCAAAATTTACCTTGTCCTGGTCAAACTAAGTCCCTGCCTATCTCTCTAGAGCACACAGCCAAAGTACTGTTATGAACAGAGTGAATAAAATGCAACCCTACCTGCTGCTGTGGGAATGGATGAGAGGGAAGGCTGGGAGGATAAACTAGGAACATGATGTAAAAGACAGTGGAGGACAGAGACCAGTTTGTCCCTGCATCCTGTACAATAGCTCACTACCAAGAGACTGTGAGGACTTTCTATGGCAGCCAAAACTGTGGAAGGGGTTTTGGTGTTGAACCATGTTTCTTAAAGTGAGGGAATCTGCGAGGGGCAGAGGCACCTACAGGGGAGGGAACAGAAGTAGGCAGGTACAGACTGAGGTAGGGTGGGAGGTAGGAAGGTAGTGAGGGTATGTCAGGTTTGAGTTTGTAGCACTAAGAGACAGTTCTGCGGATGGCAGTGGCCCAGCAGGTGTGGAAAGAAGAAATCTCTGCTTGGAAGGAATGTTTGCAAATCAGTATCTCCCCACTCTGAGTCCGTTCAGCAATGTCTTCTGGTACTTCACATGATAGGAGGGGTGCTGCTGGGAAACCTTCTCCCTGCAGGAGATACTTCCTCAGCTCCTAGTCCTGGCTTTGGCAGTTCTTGGAGGTCCCAGGGGAGTTAGGAGGACGTTTGTGCTTAGCATCCTCTAGTGTAGTGGGAAAAGGGGAGCCTGTTGCATGCCTGGGAGGGCTGTTCTGCTCCAGGGAGACCCAACAGAGATACTTGCATCGAGGATATGCTGCTTCTTCATCAACAAACCTTGCGGCAATAGCCTGTGGAACAAATGTTAATTCCTACCCTGCCATTTTGCTTACAATATTGCCACATAGCAAATAAACTGAAATTTCAAACTTCCCGGGTCATGAACTCTAGGCTGTCAGAGGCTGTGCCAGAACACATCAAATCTTAGAGCACAGCAAACCTCCCAGAACCAGCGATCACACCCACAGCCCATGTAGGTGACTCACTGCTCCTTCCACCCAGGGAAGTTGAGGAGGATCTGTTCTTTAACTCCAGTAGGCTTGAGATCAGGTTTATATTTCTTTTGAAGTCATTGCCGCATGTGCAAACAAGTAGCACAAAGTGATGTAATCTGAGAGCAAAATTAAATGAAGAGGTGACGCGCCAACTGCGTACACAAAACAAGGGAAGCATTCCCAAATCACAAGCTGCCACGGACCAACTGAGTTTTTTACATAATAACAAAATTAGGGTTTGGATGCCTGGTATTCTTCAACAAACTTTTCAGAAATATTTCCTGGAGCAAACCCAAAGAGAGAATCCTCATTTACCCTATTCCTTTCAGAAGTAATTGAATTCACTTGTTTAGGTTTTCTGCCTCCTCCACCTTTCATTCAGCGGCAATGTGAATTCTGCTAATCTCTCTACAAAACAGTCAATCTCCTCTAGTCTCACTAACCATCATTCAGCCACCCAGTAATGAAAAATTGCTTTGATCCTCTCCTTTGCTTCATCTCCAAAAAATATCTCCATTTAAAAAAAATAATTAAAAATCTTTAATAAACTCTTCCATCCAAAGGAATGTGTATGATTAGTTCAGTGGAATTTCCCCCCTCCCCCTGCAGTGGGTTGTTTGAGAAACACTGAGAGCTAAGAAGATTGCAAAAGTGGCTCATAACTTTGGGAATGGGTATACAGTGTTAACAGGAATGTCCAAATGGTTATGCAAGCCATGAAGATTACATAGAGGAGAAGAGGGGAAAATGCAGGGAGTGGATTAGTAGACACACCTTCTGGATACCACAGTTACAAGTATATGCGGGTTACAAATTTTTCAGCTGTCCTGCTGCATGCAGCTACCCAGTGCTGTATTCACACCATAATATCCTTGGATAAGCAGGACGATGTTTTCGACATCTATTTGAGGAGGAGATCTGAAAACCATCTCCCCAGGAGATTACATTATTTGTCAATCATCTATCTATAGGCCAGAAAATTTCCCCACATTTTTTTTCAGAGCAGCTTACTTGACTCTGTCCAACTTAATTGAATGTATACTTTTCTACATTCAAATATGAATTTTCACAGCAATCAGCAAAAATTAAAACATGTTCTGAAAAAACACATATTACTCCTTCTTTGTTCTTTTTGCAAATAGTTCAGAATTGTGGAAGGTATGAAAAATACTGTACTTCCATCTGAGAGGAGATAAATAAAAATGAATCCTTCCAAGTCCTCATTCTCTTCAGTTCTGTGGAAGCCACAGACACAGTAATTTCTTCACTGGTGAAAGTAGGTGCTTTTTCTCATTCCCATTCATTCCTTGGAAGAGAGTACAGCCAGCCTCACACAGCCATCATCTCTGCTAATTTCTGTTATGAATGTGTGAGCTAATTTCCTCCTGCCTACTATTCTGAGCCATCAGATCATGAGCTCTGCTGCTGTAAAGTACCCTGGAACACCTGGAAAAAAGTTACCGTGCTTTGAAGTCATGTAGCACTCTTCAGGAGAGAATCCCGAGGCACACTGCAAACACTTGGAGCCAGATCAAGGGAATGTTGCAAGTGAGTCATTTTACTTGAATGAAACACACTTCCATTCTCCACACAAATATGTGTCTATATGTGTGCTTTTATTTTCCTAGACACATTAGTTTTAGTTATTTACCCATTTGTGCTCCAGATAATTACATGCTGCGGATTCAATTGGATGCAGATTTATTCTTCACTTCCTGTCCTAAATTCTCTGCAATTAAACAGCTGCTGTATGCTTGGTGTAATAAATTTACACAAAATCTGGGATGATTTGGCATAGCAGAAAGGTTGTTTGGCACGGGCTTAGGACAGCTACATTACGTACAACTGGCTACCCCTGTGCAAGTTATGCTTTCCCTCCCAAATGAGAATTGCCCTACTGCAACCAGAACGGACCATTTGCATGACAGAAATGTTTACAAATTTATCACTTGTTTTGCTTGATTGCTTTGCATATTCTCTCCCAACCTGAAAAAGAAAATTTCCTTAGTTTTCCTGAGCTAAGACTTTGAAAGACCTAGCTGGAAAGGAACGAGAAGAATAAATTTTCCAGCAAACCTCTGTGTGCAGAAATACCTCTACTTTTATTTAATCAAGTGGATATGGCATTTGTGGCCTCAGATGACTGTGGTCTGCGTGCCAGTACGAGCAACACACAGTTCTTTCGGGGGAGCAGATGTAAAGTCTGCTCTTGGGGGGCCTGCAAACTGGAATTAGAGATGTACTTCTGTTTGTCAGTTAGCACATGTGTCTTTTTGTTTCCTGATACCTTCTGAATAATGAAGTCAATGAAAGTTAAACTCCTCAGCTGTGATTCACATATTCATTAATCTCCCACAGTAACAAGTACAAATTTTACAGCGCATACAGTGCGCTTATTACCAGTGTGAACAATTTGCTGCATCCAAAAAAAGAGTTGCAGGAATTAGGTCCCATTGTATTGAACTGAAGGGAAGAAGGGTTAGAAAAATATGCTATGTGCTGTTCCCTAGGCCCAGACGGCTGTGATCTGGTTATTGCATGGCAGTAATTCTGGACCTTGGAGTGAGAGCTGGCTTCGTGTTTGCCACAAATGTCATTGGGGTTTAGCAAAACATGGTAGTCGCTAAAACATGCCCAGATAAACATTTGAACACAAGACAACTTATTCTTTTAACTTATAAATTCAGGAGTGAAATTATGTCCAGGCAAAAGCAGGGAGCAGATCATGCTGGGTTTCTTT
Organism: Pitta sordida; assembly: GCA_013390025.1. Taxonomy (NCBI): domain Eukaryota; kingdom Metazoa; phylum Chordata; class Aves; order Passeriformes; family Pittidae; genus Pitta; species Pitta sordida. Next base: position 292,728 of record WEKX01004422.1, on the reverse strand, counting down.
AGCAGGAGTTCCCAAGGCAGCTTGCTTTCCAGGGATTACCCCACAGGCTGATTTTGGAGTCACATGCAGAGGCATATCCCTTTCCCAAAGGGCTCAGAAGGCATTTCGGTGCTCTGTTTGCTGCCAACCAGCCTCCACAGAGTTACACTATTGTGATCCCCTTCAGAAACCCATACGTAGAACCCGTGCAGCTGCAGGACTGCAGATGCCTCTGGGATTAAAAGGAATGTGAGGTGCCCAGGATAATCTTTCTTAGGAAAGGCTGAAGAAACTCACTTCTTTTTAAGGAAAAACATCCATCTCTTTATTACCACTCTTTCCACACCTTGTGACTGTCTACCCCTTCCAAGAGAGTATCCAGGTTGCTTTAGCTTAAGTAAACAAGTTGAGCACCCCATTGGCCTTTGGGCATTTGAGAAAGGATCATTTTGCATTTCCCAGACCATTTTTACTTGTGTCCTGTTGAGGTTATAGAGGATTTTCCCCTTTCCCCCATCCCCCACTGAGTTGAAGAGGAACAGGATCGGGCCCATGATACGGTACAATTTTTCTTGTGTTTTTTTGCTCCTCAGAGGTTCAGCTCCAACCCTTATTTTCTTCTTGCTGTGAAATGAAGTCAGAATTATCAAGGTTTCTGGTCCAGCTCCGAAGGAGCTCTGAACTAGACAAAAATACTGCGTGGATGGGAGCAGGTATCAGGTTATTGGCTTGAGGGTGCCTATAAAGGTGCATGGAGAGGAGCATCTCTGCAAAGGAAGGTGACATGTTTAGTGACATAAAGTGGCTTGACTGTTAGTTTCTTTTTTATTTCTTCTTTCTAAATGACAAGACAAACACACCTCTTCTCTCTTCCAACTCCCCTTACCCTCCCAAGCCATCCCCTTCCCCCTAGATTCTTGGTGTTTCTTCTTTTAGAGGAGGGGGAAAAAAAAGAAAGAAAGGGAGAGAGACATTTTCTTTCACACAAGCCCTCAGAATTACAGTTCATGAACTATTCAGTAAACTGACCGGCATGAACCTCCCTTCAACGGCCTAATCTAAGGGGTGGATCTATGTGTTTTGTTGCTTGTCAAAAACAATCACTGCTCGGCCCATTACATTTACAGCACGTCGTCCTTTAATTGGTGTAACACACTGAGGGCTGAAAGGAAGAAAGTCCTACAAAAGCCCCCGAGTGAATGAACCCTGACTCACACAAAAATACTCTTCAGAAGTTCAGAGCTGGGCACTAACAAGGGAGGTAGAGAGTTAGTTTGAAAAGGGGTTAAGTTCAGAAATGTGCCACCTTGAAGACCCTCCCATCAAAGCCATGATAGCATTGACAAGATGCAGGGGGAAAAAAGTTAATATTCTGGCCTTTCGGGTTTGAAGGGAACGCGGGGAAGGACTGAAGATTACTCCCGGCTCCCCTTCCCGGTCTAACCCTTTTCACTCCGGAGCCGCTCTGATTGTGTCCTACTACTGCTTAAGAAAAATACGAGAGGGGAAAAAAGGAAAAAGAAGAGCCCCAGGAAAAACTAAATGCAACCTGGACCAGGCTGGGCTGGCGGAGCGCCGACCCGATCTGGGACAAAGCCCGCGCTCCCCGTAGAATCCCGCCCGGTCCCCTCATCAGGCCGCCCTCCCCGGTCCCTAATTATTAGGCTAATTAACAAAATCGATGTTTAAACTCCCGAAGCCACACTTCAGGGGTAGAGGGGCCAATGGCCCTCGGTGGGACCGGCCCCGCCCGCCCCGGGGACACCGGCGGCACCGGGGACAAAGGGGCTCGGCGAGGCCCGGGATGGGGATGAGGATGAGGATGGGGATGGGTCCGGGCCGCCGCGCCCTGCACCTTGTCTCTGACCCTGTACCTCCGCTGACTCCTCCTTCTCCTTCTCCTTCTCCTTCTCCTTCTCCTTCTCCTTCTCCTTCTCCTTCTCCTTCTCCTTCTCCTTCTCCTTCTCCTTCTCCTTCTCCTTCTCCTTCTCCTTCTCTCCTTCTCCTTCTCCTTCTCCTTTTCATTTTTCTTCTCTTTCTCTTTCTTTTAATTTTCCTTATCCTTTTTCTTCTCTTTTTCTTATCTTTCTTTTTCTCTTTCTTTTTTTTCTTTTTCTTTTCTCCTGTCCTCCACCTCTTACACGGACCGTTGCTGCTGCGGGATTTTTTTTTTTATCTCTCCAAAGATACAATAACTATTTTCATGTAAATGGAGAGCCTGGGTGGGTCCCTGGGGTAGAGAGTTAATGATTCTTCTTACACCGGGCTGTTCTTTCACTTCTCCTGCGCGCACCATGTTAATAAATTAATGCACCTTTCATTACTCCTACACGCATCAAACCTCAGCTTTGTATTTTGCGGCCTGACCCTCGTTCCTACACTTTTGTGAGCAAGTTGCCCCCATGCTAAGGCTGGGGCACTTTTAAATGCAGCCCCATAGTCCTATCCAGGTTTGTAATCCGTCAAAAAGCCGTTGATTGCTGCAAGCGTTACTTTTCATTAAGAAAACTTAGAAGCAATTTGGAAGAACCCTTCTCAATGAATACATTTACCCCCAAATGCTTTTTATTCTTCGCCTATACTTGATGAGTTTCTCTGGCACAAATCAGTTCTTACAGGCACAGAATGGGCAATCCCCTGATCCCCATCAATTGTCATCCAGAGTTTGGGCCACTTTGACCGCCAATAGTGGGGAAGTCAGAGCTAATCCTCAGAAGGAATCACGGGAAAAGAAAAGCAACAATAACCAAGTCAAGCGTAAAAAATGAAAGAGAAATCTCTATTATCACTCACTACATTTCCCAGCGATGTACTGAAAAAATCAGCTCGTTTGTCATTCGAGTCAGACACCCGGAGAAGAATATGGGGTCGTGGTGGGTTGGTAGACTCACACGACGTAAGGAACAATATTTTAGAGTAAAAGGCCTCTTCATTTGCCAAATCCTCCTCACATCCGCCATAACCATTAAATACAGACTGACTTTATTCTCTATGAGAAGAACAAGGGGAAAGGAGCCTTCAGCCACATAGCCAGACAAAAGTCCAAAGAGCCGGGGACCGGGGAGGCGAGGCGGGAGGAGAGCGGCCATCCTGCTCCGCACCAGCCCCGGGCCCCGGCCCAGGGGGTGTGCGAGGGGACCGGGTGTCGGGGGCGGGGGGAGGCTGGTGAAGCGGGGGGGATTGTCTGTCTGTCCGTCTGTCTGTCTGAGGGCGTGTGAGCAGGTGAGCTTGCAGGGAAAGCGGGGTTTATGTGCGTGTGCGTGAGCTGGGGCGTGCAAGGGGGCGCCGGGAGGTGCACGTGCGCGGGAAGGGGCTTTGGGAACGTGAGGCATCGGCGCACACGGGCCGGCGCTGCTGCGCTCCTGCCCGCGGGTGTGCAAGGCACTGAGGGGGAGAGGGGTCTCCGTGGGCACACGGGCGTGGGTCGTGTGCGTGCGCGGGACACGTGTGCGGGACGTGTGGGGGGGATACGTGTGCCCCACGGAGGCGGGTGAGGAGGGACACGTGAGGAGAGGGAAAGGTGTGAACACGGGAGAAAGTGAGAAATGGCTGTGAGGGTGTGGGTGTAGCCGGGGCATCTGGTCCTGCGTATGCGTTGCGGGGCAGCGGGGCCGGCCGGGAGCTGCTCGGGGGCGAGAGAGACAGTGAGACTTTTGAGAGGCGGCAAACATTGCCGCTTTCCACGCTGACACCTACAATTAGCCCAAAGAAGGCCGTGAATCCTTTACTCCTCGGCCAAGTGAGGGGCAAAGTTAGCGCTGACAGCCAGCTGCCAAGCCTCCCGCGGCTCGTACCTTGCGGGCAAGTAAACAACTCGATAGCCACTGGCCCTCTGCTGGCCCCCCGGTTTTTGAGGGGAGCTTCCCCGAAACCCTGGGGGTGTCCTTCCTCTTCGGAGGGCTGCCTGACGCTGAGGGGCTTTGCTCGGGTTTGGGTCTGCCTGTGAGAGCAAAGAGGGGGCGATGGGGAACAAGGGGGCAGACGGCGAAAGGAGGGGGCGGTGGCCCCACTCGTGTTCCTTGGGGAATGAGGTGTCCGGGAGCCCACAGGCAGTGGGAGGGAGCGATGGATCCCAAGCTCATCTCGTCTCGGCGCGACCCCGCGATGGTGGGGGCCAGCGGGCGCTCCCCATCCCCGCAGAGATGCGTGCTCTGCTCTCAGGTCGCCACGAAGCGCTCTCCCTAGCTTTTAGCAACCCGCAGGCTCACGGGTACCTCAGTGCAGACTTTTTATTTTTCATTGGTGTGAGGCTTTTATTTTTTCCATTTGTTTCCCGGACGAATAAACCTCTGAGCAGAGCTACAGCTTTTGGTTTTGCCTTAATATTTGTCTCTTTTTTCTCTTTTTAAATTTTCCCCCTTCTTTTCTTGTACCCCCACGGCGCAGGTTTCAGGGCAGTCCCGCACTTGCTGCGGCCGTGGTTCCCCCGGGCTGCCCGGGCTGCTCGGGGCAGCCGGTGTCCCGCAGGCTCCAGGCGGCGGCGGCCGCACACACCGGAGCCCGGAGAAGTCCCGGGGACCTGGCCCGTTCCCGCTCGGCAATCCCTGCCGGGGAGTAGCTCCCCGCTCGCGGTGTCCTGGCCTGGATTTACATGAAAGTGTATTCTCTTTGCATCATCCCTCATCTCGAAAGGGTGCTTGAAGAACTCGAGACACTCTGCAGTCCTAATTAGTGATTTTTGTCCTCTTGTTACGGGCTCAGCATCTCATGCAAATGAACTCTTCATCGCCGGCACCATTACTCCTGCGCCAGAATTAACTGACTCTTATCTTTAATGATATGCCGCTGAACTTCTCGGAGCCCGGCTAGCTTTTTATCTTGATTACTCTAATCAATAAGAAATGATAGAGTAAAATTATAAACTCTATTGGCTTTTGAATGCTGCCGACAAGCCCTCTAGATGCGCTCCCCTTTCATTGTTATTTATTAAAATGATCTTCGGCTAACTGCGGATGCAAATAGAGAAATGAAGCGGCGAGGGGGCCCGGCATGGAGGGATCCCCCTCCAGCTCCTTTAGGGAGCCCCGCCGGGTGGGCTCCGATGGGGGCAGTCGGGCTTTGTAAACAAATGGCTCTTTTTTACCAGAAACGCGAGTGAAAAAAAAAACCAAACCCAAAACAAAACCCAAACCCCACCACCAGCAACAAAAACCCACAAACCAAATAAAAAATAAACCAAACCACAACCCCTAAGTGCTCCCCTTAACAACGTATTAGGAGAGAAAGATCCCCCTCCTCCCTGAGGCCCGTCGCCCGCGGGAGCTGCGGCGGGGTAGGTGCGGGGGACAAGGACAGGTACTGCTGGGACACGGGGATGTTGTCCCAGGCCGGCTGCTCCCCGTGGGGGGAGCGCACGAAGGGACTGATCCTGACAGGTCTCCCCCCACCCGCAAAGAGCCAGAGGCAGGGGTGCGGGACCTTGCCCGACATCCCTCCTCCCCGCAAGGTCAGAGAACACCCACTGCTCTCCCGCAGAAATAGAGGATCAATATTAAACCAGCAGCGGTGCAAGTCACCGTGGCGGAGACTTTTCCCCAGCCTGCTCTGTACAGGGCCGGTCGCGAATGCGTCCCGTACTCTGCCGCCCCCTCGCCAGCCCCTTCGGCCCGCCCGAAAACATCTTTTCTTATCTGTCAGCAGTAATTAGATATCCTTCTGGTGACAGAGGGATGCACGGCAGCAGCACTTTGTTTCGGGGGAAAGGAATATGTGGGTATGCGCGCACACACGCAGAGAGCGCCAATTTTTTGAGAGCCTTTTTTTTCCTCTTGGTTTTTTTTTTTTTTCCTTCTTTCCTCTCCTCCCTTTTCTTTAACCTCAAGGACTGGCACCGAATGGGTCCAGTGTCTGCCTGTGGGTCCCAAGGGCTCCCGCTCCCCGGCGGCCCTCCTCACCCTCGGCGGGGACAGACCCTGCGAAGGAATTCGGGCACATCCCGGGCTGGCAGAACGGATCGCTCCTCCGCAGCCGCTCTGCTCCTCCGCCCTACTCCTTCCCTTCCTTCCAGCGAGGAGTCAGTTTGCTGCCAGTGCTACAGATTTTAGCTAATTTGTTAGCTGGGTGCGAGACGCGGACTTAAGCGAAAATTTCCAAGGAAGTCGAACAGAAAAGGATATACGTATTTAGTTATCTGCACGACAATGAAACCTCTCTTAAACGAATTTCTAGGGCAGAAAGACATTGTCTGTAGTAACAGTGGTCTGGGGGCACTGGTTTCGTCCCTCTCTTGGAGGCGAATTTCACCACATTTCCGAACTGAAGTTATCAAATCACCGTCTCTTTGAAATCACTAACCGGAGAAACTCTCCATATTTATTTCCAGTCTTAATCTTTAAACCCATAGAACACCAACGCCCGTAGTAAAATCCCCCCCTCTCCCCTCCAAGGGTTTAATTACTTTTAACATTTTGAGTATAAATCTGTTCTTATCTCTTACGAAGAGAATTAATCAAAGCAAAGAAAGAGACGCAAGATCCAAGGTGAGTTGGACAGATTAAATAAAATTAGAAATCCATGAGGGGAAAAATTGTTTTTCTTTCCTTGTATCGGACACCGGTGGGNGAAGGGCGGCATCGCTCCCAGAGCCACCGCCGGAGCTGCAGCCACGGCAGCTCCTCAAAACAACCCCCTCCTCATGTCAAAAACCCCAGCTAGCATACGGCTCTCGGATCCCCACCCCCCCAAACCCCCTCCCCAAGGGGCGCAGGACAGCCTGGGCATATCCCCGATNCCAAACCCAAAACAAAACCCAAACCCCACCACCAGCAACAAAAACCCACAAACCAAATAAAAAATAAACCAAACCACAACCCCTAAGTGCTCCCCTTAACAACGTATTAGGAGAGAAAGATCCCCCTCCTCCCTGAGGCCCGTCGCCCGCGGGAGCTGCGGCGGGGTAGGTGCGGGGGACAAGGACAGGTACTGCTGGGACACGGGGATGTTGTCCCAGGCCGGCTGCTCCCCGTGGGGGGAGCGCACGAAGGGACTGATCCTGACAGGTCTCCCCCCACCCGCAAAGAGCCAGAGGCAGGGGGGCGGGACCTTGCCCGACATCCCTCCTCCCCGCAAGGTCAGAGAACACCCACTGCTCTCCCGCAGAAATAGAGGATCAATATTAAACCAGCAGCGGTGCAAGTCACCGTGGCGGAGACTTTTCCCCAGCCTGCTCTGTACAGGGCCGGTCGCGAATGCGTCCCGTACTCTGCCGCCCCCTCGCCAGCCCCTTCGGCCCGCCCGAAAACATCTTTTCTTATCTGTCAGCAGTAATTAGATATCCTTCTGGTGACAGAGGGATGCACGGCAGCAGCACTTTGTTTCGGGGGAAAGGAATATGTGGGTATGCGCGCACACACGCAGAGAGCGCCAATTTTTTGAGAGCCTTTTTTTTCCTCTTGGTTTTTTTTTTTTTCCTTCTTTCCTCTCCTCCCTTTTCTTTAACCTCAAGGACTGGCACCGAATGGGTCCAGTGTCTGCCTGTGGGTCCCAAGGGCTCCCGCTCCCCGGCGGCCCTCCTCACCCTCGGCGGGGACAGACCCTGCGAAGGAATTCGGGCACATCCCGGGCTGGCAGAACGGATCGCTCCTCCGCAGCCGCTCTGCTCTTCCGCCCTACTCCTTCCCTTCCTTCCAGCGAGGAGTCAGTTTGCTGCCAGTGCTACAGATTTTAGCTAATTTGTTAGCTGGGTGCGAGACGCGGATTTAAGCGAAAATTTCCAAGGAAGTCGAACAGAAAAGGATATACGTATTTAGTTATCTGCACGACAATGAAACCTCTCTTAAACGAATTTCTAGGGCAGAAAGACATTGTCTGTAGTAACAGTGGTCTGGGGGCACTGGTTTCGTCCCTCTCTTGGAGGCGAATTTCACCACATTTCCGAACTGAAGTTATCAAATCACCGTCTCTTTGAAATCACTAACCGGAGAAACTCTCCATATTTATTTCCAGTCTTAATCTTTAAACCCATAGAACACCAACGCCCGTAGTAAAATCCCCCCCTCTCCCCTCCAAGGGTTTAATTACTTTTAACATTTTGAGTATAAATCTGTTCTTATCTCTTACGAAGAGAATTAATCAAAGCAAAGAAAGAGACGCAAGATCCAAGGTGAGTTGGACAGATTAAATAAAATTAGAAATCCATGAGGGGAAAAATTGTTTTTCTTTCCTTGTATCGGACACCGGTGGGGTTTTTTTCTAAATATTTAGACGACACACAGGCATATCAAATACGTAATTGGCGTATAATAGAGCAGTACACAGGGGAAGACTAACAAAGTAGTCGTAGGCATGAAAATTGAAGTTGTGTGCCACAAAGGCAGACCCTTCCATGGGGGAAGGGCTGAATGTGGCAAAATCATGTAAAATCTCTGTTCTCAGTAACATCTCGTTATTAGGAATGATGACTAAACCTCCAGGATTATTCTGGACTGTAAGTTATCAAGAGCCCACTAATTTCACATTAAAACCCATTGACTGCAACAGCGTGATTGAAGGGTTTTTAACAATTAACATAATCAGAAAATGAGCGGAGATAATTTTTATTCAACTCATTACTTTTTAATCATGTATTTCTTTTAATTAATATCTGCTCCGTGAAAATAACAAAAAGCCGAGTCCCAGAGCGGCCCTGGGCAGGGGAGGCGACCCCGGCGGCGGCGGCGG
>WEKX01004422.1:239685-283645 GCA_013390025.1 Pitta sordida | reverse complement strand
CAAACCCCCTCCCCAAGGGGCGCAGGACAGGCTGGGCATATCCCCGATTCCCGGCGGGGCCCCGAGCGAGCTTTTCTCAGCCCCTGCCCCACGGCCCCTGCTCAGGAGAAGGGAGTGGGGGGTTAAGGGGGAGTGGGAAGTCACCCCCAGCCCCGGGAGGGCCGCCTGTTCGGTCGCCGATGTCAACAAGTCATTGCTGTCTCTCGGCCCCGCTGCCCTCGGCGCCCACCCCACTTGTGAGAGGGGCAGCGTGCCCGGCTCCCGGGTGCGTGAGGCCGCGGGGGGGTCCCGGGTACCCCTGTGTGGGTACTGGGTTTCATCGACTCTTGTCCTTTCCTCAGCCGAGTTGTTTAAGCCTCCCCTGTGACAAGTTCGGGGGTTGTGGTGAGGGAGGGAATACCTGACTTCGAAACCCCCTCAAAAGCTCTAAATCTGGGCTTCGGATTTCCGCGCTCCGAGGGGAAAAAAACAAAATCGCAGCAGCTCTCTAGAGGTCTGCGTGGGAGTGAGCCGCAGGATTCTGCCCTCCTCGAGACAGAGAGGTGAAGAGGGAAAGGCTGCACCTGAAGTCTGTCCATCCGTTTGGACACTAATCTATCCTGCTCGACGCCCCCGAAATGCTGCGGGAAGAGCGTGTCTGCGCTCCCACTGCCGGGGGGCTCCACACGGGACGCCGGGGCCCAGCACCTCGCAACAACGAACCACGGAGGAAGAATTCCTACGGCGGCTGTCCCGCTGTCGGATGGAGTTCAGAGAAAGCGGGGACCGGCCCCAGTCGGTTCTGGGGACTTGCCAGTGTGTATGTGCCCCCGCTTTCATTGACAGTGAGGATATGGAAAATCCCGTGGGAAATTCCCAGGATGGCCCTTTCCTTATATTTTTTTAACCGTTTGTGGACAAAGATACACAGGCTTTGAATAGCAGGGAGACGATGAGACATCAGTTCATGTACGACAGTCTTAGACATTCACAAATCCGTGCTGCTGAGAAAGGCTTGCCCAGCCTGATGAAGAATTGGCAAGTTCTTGTTCAATAAGTAACTCATTTCTTTCCAACACTTCAATTAATGGAGTGTAGAAAGAGTAGGAAAATCAATAGTTATTCTTTTATAGATTCTTACAGCCTGACCTGTCCTCTGCAACTTCCCTTCTTGAAAATTTGCTTGGTGTCCTTTGTCCCCGGAAGGAGCCAGTGCAGCTGACCCCTTGAATATAGATGAGAGCCAAATCCTGCCAGCCAGAGATTTCAGGGGAGTGGTGGTGTGGCCAGGATGGGCAAATTTCCTGCACTGCCCACCCTGCAGGTGGATTTGTACAGTTCCTTTCAGCAGGGAAAGATCGAGCATGCAGTATGTATTACATCAGTTTTAAGACTGGAAATGGGTTGTGATCTTTTTGTCTGTTGTTGTTAATTAGTTGGTTTGCGTTTGGGGGTTGTTTTGGGTTTTTTTTTTAAGAGGGTATAGAACTAGCCCTTTTTTTTTAATAAAAAAGCTCTAAATGGACAAAATAATTTTCAGAAGAAGCTATTACAAATAAAACATAAATCCATCATTGCAGTGCTGTAAGTTGTGTTCACTGCATGCGATATTTACAACTGAGACAGTTTTTGTTGTTTGGTTTTCTAATATAAATTCTGTGTGAACCCTGTTCTGTGCGGTGAATCCATTCCGTGTGAAACATCGCAACCAACACCGTGAGGTGTGAAGGCAGCTGTTTGCAAAATTTCATCCTGTCATCAGCTACCTGTAGCATTTAAAGTGCCTGTTGATTCCTTCTAGCCGTCTGCTACTCAATATTATGTTTATGGCCTCTTGACCAGAGCACACACCCTTTCTTGCACACAAGCCAATCTCGGCGAATTCAGTTGTGTAGACTTGCAAATTCACAGATGAGAAAGCTTGCCGCTTCGTGGAAACCACAACGGACCAATGCTGGTGACACACCCCAGGCAGGAACAAAGTTTGGCTCTTCCTGAGTTCCTCACAGCTCACTACAGTGCAGTGGCTGCAGCTGGCTGAGGCTTGGTGGGGTGCAGCCATGGTGGACTCCCCTCCAGAGCTGTCTGTACCAACCCTCCACCAGCAGGCACCTTGTTACAATAACCTAAAATTGTGCTGAAAATTCTTTTATTTCTTTTTCTTTTCCCAGAATCACCATAGTTCAGGTAAGATTGCAAATTTCTGGGAAAATCAATACTTATACTTTAATACCTTTACTGAAATAACCTGTCATGTTACGCTATCTTCTGTCAGGGTTCATCTTGCTGTGATCCTTTATCTAGAGAAGAAAGAAAATATTTTTTTCCAGTAAATAGGTAATATACTAATAATACAGGTAAAAGGGAGAACCTAGGTACAATGCAAAGAAGAGATAAAAAGCAAAGAACTCACCAGGACACATTTGGAAACACCCATCAAAATGTCCTTTTTCCTGTGCTGATTGGTACAGATGTTCCTGACAGCTCTTCCACCATTCCTTCAATCCCAGCCATGTGTGTGCAGCAGGAAAGGACTCCTGCTTCTGCAGCACCGTCTTCCAGTGGCTAATCCCAGGGGGCCTGCAACACAAGGAGTGAAACCTGATGAGCGCACAAGTAGATCCAATGCCTGATGAAGCCCAGCCATTCTCTTCCCTTATGAGCTATGTTTAGGCCTGTGCTTTGGGAGATATCAATGCAGATATAGGAGTAGCAAGAAACAATCCATGCAGAAGGGAAGAACAATTTCGTATTTCTTCCTGCTGAAGAGGAGACTGGGATGATACTCCAGTGGTAGTGTAGTAACTAAAATCAGAATTTGGGTATTTCTGAGCATGGACAGTCATACACACTATTAAAAACCATTAAAAAAATCCCAAATCCTTTCCTGTTATATGTGTTGATCAAGAAGCTATTTGTGGTAATTTCAGTATTATGCTGTTTCTAATGTTTCTGCTATATTTTATCTTCAAACGTCTTTTTTTCGTCCCTGCATACCTTTCAATAGCATTAGCTATTTCACCCATCTCATCCTGTTTTACTGTCATGAAAAATATCCAGCCTAGCAGCTCTTCTTTCATTTCATAATGAACAGCACAATTAAGACTTAATTAGATGCATAGGAGTAAGGAAATGACAATGCCACCCAGGATCTTAAATGCAATATCATGCTCAAGTGCAGCATCCTGAAAAAAACCCCATGAAAACCCCAAACAAAAAAATTCCATCAATTTGTTTTCTAGACTGGCATGATTGCCTACTGACAATTATTGTTTCTGTACTCTAAAAGTCATACTGTTTATGACTCTAAAAACACCATGAGAATGTAGTGATACGGTTTAGGTGAGCAAATCGACTACTTCACAACATGCCATACAATTGCCCAAGACAAACACATTGCAGATCCTAGCGGAGTTGGACAGCCAGACAGAGTACATGTAGTCACAGCTTTTTGGAAAACTATGATGCTATTTGTCTTTTCTTGTTTCATTTGGCAATTCAGGGAATAAAGTGATTTTGCAGAACATTCTTAAAAAAGCATTCTGTATGAGTCACTGACACACGTTTTCTGTAAGTCTAACATTGCTACGTTTTAGGGAGGGATAGTAGTTTCTTATGCTCACCCAGAGAATGATGTTCCTGAGTGTGCCTTCATATTAGGAAAGGACTGTCCAGGGGGGGTTGCGGAATAACTTCTGCAAATGCTCCCGAGAAGTGTTTAAGGAAAGACCGGATATGGCACTTAGTGCCATGGTCTAATTGACATGCTGATGATGGGTCACAGGTTGGACTCGATGATCTCAGAGGTCTTTTCCAACCTAAATGATTCTATGATTCCGTGATTTCAACTGTCTGACCTTCCCCGATTCCTTAGCAGTCAATGGAACATTATTGCTCCCAAGTGCTTGAGGAGAGATTTGACATCTGATTTGCAAAGCCATTAATTAATTTGGAGTTTTTCTGAATTAAATACTGAAATGATTGTAAACCAGCTGTCCTTTTTTTTTCCTCCTGACTTTTGAGTCACAAAATCACAGAATATTCTGAGTTGGAAGGGACCCACAAGGATCATCGAGTCCAGCTCTTAAATCGGCACCACTTCCTCCCTGGCGGGAATCAAATCCCCGGTCTCCCGCATGAGAGGTGGGGACACTCACCACTGTACTTAAGCGGAGTCCTTTTGCTCAGTCTTCATGGTTTAGTGCAGATGTGACTCTGTCTTCTTGCTCTGAATGAGAAGGCTTTTGTATTCTTTGCTATGCACGTAGAAGGATAATGGTCCAACAGGACAGTGCTGGCAGGAACAGTTGCTCATGCTGGTCAGAAATAGCACAGCCGGTCTCCCGCATGAGAGAAACAAAGGCCACATGATCTTGGAAAATAAGAATTGGCTCAGACCACTGTGCTGTATTCCCAGGATGACTTTGACTTGCACCTAACCAAAAATGTCTCAACATGCTGACAGTTTATTTAACATATTTGTTTCCTGACAAGCTTATTGTCATGGGTGTGAACAGCATGTGTGTGTGCCCTTTATTAATAATATATACGCTACTGTTTTTTGGACCACTTTATGATGATCTGTGAAATCTGGAAAAAAGTCATTTAATCAGGTTAAAGCACTGTTAGGCTTTGATATCAGTCACAACCAGCACATGAGGGAGCCAATATTGCCCCTGTGAATTAACAGGGACATACAGGACTGTAATGGAAATGGGGAAGCAAAGCTTTCCATAAGCAAAATCCTGCTTGTGTTAGTTGTACAACCCCTTCTATGGGGTTGAGTTGGCACTTCTACCTGATAACAAAATTCATCTATTATCAGAAAAGGGACCCATGTCTTCTTCAAGTCTTTGTTCTGAACTACAGCTGAAAAAGTTAGTGACTTGCTATTTTTGCTTCATATATCATTTTTATTACTGATAAAAAGGAGAAGCGCTTAGTGACCAGACATTTTACAGGCTTGTAGTAATGCACTTTTTAATGCCAGAAATGTTTATATTCTGGTTGTGACACAGAGATTTAATCTGAAAGTCTTGAGTTCTTTTTTTTCCTTCCTTCATTATTCTCGACCGTTCTCTTTTTCTTTTTAATTTTTTTCTTTCTCATTTTTCCCTTTCTTTTTTCCTCCCTTTCCCCACCACCTGAGAGCAGCTTCCACTCGCAGGAAGAACACATTCTCACGCAGAATATTTAAGTCTCTCAAGACGCTGCAAAATGCATCTCCCTTGATACCCATCTCCATCTCGGCGAAGATGAAGGTGCAGTTTTGCCTCCCCCCAAGCCGGTCCTACCCGGTGCCCGTGCGGACCCACGGGAGGGACATCCCCGGTGAGGATGGCGAGCCGCTCGCTGGTCCGGGGCGTTTTTCCCCCGCCCCCTCGGGATGCAGCTGCTGTTGGGGCTGAGGTGGGACCCGCCGAGGTCCCTTTCGAGCCCGTCGGTGGGCGATGAGCGGGAGTGCTGCTGCCCTCTCCCGGGAGATGTGGGCACCCCGACCCTGCCGCCCCCCGTCCCTGCCCCGGGACAGCCGGGGTCTGCTCGCCCGCTGGGACGGGGGTGGCCTTAGGGGCGGCGAGCAGCCTCCTGTCTCCGTCTCAGGGCAGCGGGGACCGGCTTGGTGCAGGCAGGGCCGTCGCCCCAGTGTTTGTCGGTGTTGAGGACGCACCCCTAGTAGTGAGCTCAGGAACGGAGACCTGGTCACTCATGTCCTACTAAGTGGCTTCAGGCTTCCGAACCTAGTAGCTTTGCTAGACATGGTCCCCAGAGCAGCAGACCCAGTGCGGGAGGGTGTTGCTTGGCCTCGGGCACAACCTCGGTGGGACCTGCCTGGAGACTGGGCAGCAGGACTCAGGGGAGGGCTGGCATGCAAAGCAGGACCCTCGCCCTGATCATTTGCTAGCAAAGGCAATGTGGGACTTTGTCGATCACTCTCATATTTCTTTGTGACATGGTTTTAATGTGTTTGCATTCGTTGCTTTAGAAGCCAGTTCTTCAGAGCTGAGGCGTTCAGCCCGCTCAGAGAAGCGCTCTGAGTTGCTCTCCATTGGGCGCTCTTTGCCTACCTGATGGCATTTTTATCATCACCCTTGCTGTTGTGTTTTCACAAACTGATCCTGGCCGTTTCCATGCTGTGACATTTACTGCATGACTGGCACAAGCTAGCACTCGGTGGGCCAGGTGACGTGGAGCAGAGCCAGGTACAGTTGAGTGCGTGGGGAGCTTGAAACAGTCCCGAGCTGCCAGAAGCTGCCACAACTTCCGTAACACTGTCAGCCAGAGCTGTCTGCCATCGCTGGGGCCAGGTGGGCAGTACCGAATCAGCTGCAATAAATGGATGAGGCCATTCCTACTCAGCTCTGTCGTTCCCAAAGGCATCACGCTATGGGATTGCAGAGCTCTGCTTTGTCTTTCTGACATGTGTCTGCCCAGAGCACTACAAACCCCAGCGTCAGTCAGAAGCCCGTGGAAATGGCTGAAAAGAGCTTTAGTCGGACGGGATGGGGGGCACGGGGTCAAGGTCCTGTCAGAGAAAGGTGTTATCAGAGAGCCTGGCACTTCACCACCACAGAGGGGTCACCTCTTGCTGTACTCACTCCTCCTGCTCTCAGGAGCTTTCCTTTGGTGGCTGCAGTTTTGTTCACAATTGGCGACAGGGAAATTCGGAGCCGGGTACCAGCAAAAACGTCCAGCTTCAGATAAAACGCGAGAAACACTTTGGCTGCAGAAAGCTGTAGTTTCTTTTCCCATCGTCTATTACTTCTCTGTTTTGTGGTTTGTTTGGCTTTTTAAAAAATTTATTGCTGTATTTCAACACATTTTAAAGTCACTTCTCATGCCACAGACACTTCAATTCTCTCTTCGGCTGAAGAGACCGTGACCTGGATGAAACGCACGACACAGAAATTGCGCTCACCGCTCGGATGCGTCCGAAGCAGGTGCATCCCATCCTGTGGGAATAGGCACCGGCCCTGGGGGTGCCCTAGCGCCGTGCCCCGGGAGGAGATCNTGGGGCTTCCAGCCGTGCGGGCTCTGCCGGAGCATCCCCGGGGAGGCGGGCGGAGAGCGCAGGGCGGCTGGGCAGGGGCTGGGGGTGCCGGCCGCGGCCTGGTCTGTGATGTGCAGAAGAGGAGGCTGAGGGGAGACCTTATCGCTCTCTACAACTACATGAAGGGAAGTTGTAGCCAGCTGGGTGTCGGTCTCTTCTCTCTGGCTACCAGTGATAGAACAAGAGGACACAGTCTTAAACTGCGTCAGGGGAGATTTAGACTTGACATTAGGCGGAACTTTTTCACAGAGAGGGTGATCTCTCAGTGGAATGGGCTGCCCAAGGAGGTGGTGGAGTCACCGTCCCTAGAGGTGTTTAAGAAAAGGTTGGATGAAGTTCTTGGTGACATGACCTAGATATTAGGGTAGGATGAGGTGTTGGTAGTAGGATGGCAACAGGTCAGGTTAGGTAACAGGTTTGACTAGATTAGATTAGGTAACGGGTGATAGGTTGGACTTGATGATCTCTATGGTCTTTTCCAACCTTACTGATTCTGTGATTCTGTGCCGCGGTCAGTGCCCGACATGGCCGGGGGCGAGCGGCTCTTCCTGCAGAAGAAAGCTGTGCCAGTGGAAAAACCTGAGTAGTTCTTGCTGATGTAGCAGTGGCTAAAGCGGTGCCCTGCCTCACAGGCTGTGTGGCACTAATGGGGAACACTGCAGGAGCTTTGTTTCCTGGTGCTTCTTGGAAAAATGATGATCTGTGAAGGCGTTCTTGGCGCCAGACGTGATTGGGAGTGTGTGGCAGCAAACTGGGAGTCCTGAGCATTGGCTGGAGTCAATGCACACTCCCTGGGGAGAACCTTGACTGGACGGGGTCTTCTGCTTACATCCTTCAGACTTTGCTTTGGTTGTTTTGTTTTTTGCTTGTTAGTTTGGTTTGTGGCTTTGTTGGCTTTGGGTCTTTTCCCCCCATTTTTTGGTGTTGGTTCATGGCTTGTTTTGTGTGTTCTCATCCAGTTTATCCATTTGTAGCTGTTAGTTCCTCGGACCAAGTGCAGATGTAACTAGGTGGGTCCGACCAAAGGACCTTTGTTCTGTCATGATGGCTAAAAGTGGGTGCCCTGATAAGAGAGCACGTTTACAGCAGTGTGTACCCTGGATTGTGCTTCCAGTCTTGGAATTTCTGAATCCCAAAGTTTAGGAAGAAAGCTCTGTTGTTTTTTAAACCCAGGGAAACCTCAGGTGCTGCAGTTTCCTGCTGCAAACCCTTTCAGGGCTTAATTGCCTGTTGTTAAAGTGTTGCTTTTGGGTGGTGTTGGGATGTTTCCCTGTTTCCCCTCACCACCCCAAGTACTTCAGTTGGAACAGTGCATGGATGATCACTTGGCCATTGTCCTCTCCAGGGCAAGCATGTAACCACTGGTCTCTTGTTTTAGTTTGCAAACCTGTAGTCTGTTTTATTTGTCGCTCTTATGGAAGCTGTTTTGCACCAGTGACTAGGCAGTGTGAAAGTGAGAAATTCAGTGTGTCATTTTCTTGGGCACTTGTAGCTATTTTATATATATTTTGTGTATTTTGGCTAGCGATAAGTTGCCAAACATCTTCCATAGAATATGTGTGAGCACATTGCAGCTGCTGTGCTTGAGCACTGGTAGCCTGGGAGGACAAGTCCACTATGTGGTCTGGAAGACACATCTCTATGAGAGAGCCTTTGGCTTCCTTCTGTGTGTGCATTAACTAGCCAAATAACTAAAGGAGGTGGCCTCCTGCAACCTCAGTCCACGGTTACAAGTAGACAGGTGTCTGTTTTTATCCTAATAATACATAGTTAAGAGTGTAACATGGCAGGAGCAGCCAACTTAAGTTTTGGACATCTCTGGAATATGAAAGCCTCCTCACCAGGCTAGTTAAATAATCAATTAGCTAAACATATTTAAGGAATTGTTCAAGTCTGCTTGGTTCAGTTTTGGTAAAGTGCATTTTTCTGCTGATGAGCCCAGGTGATGAGGAAATTTCACAGTCAGAGGCCTTTGTGAAGCAACCAGAGTTTCCTGCATAAGCAACATTCTTGTATATCTGTAACTTTGTAGAAATGACAGTGGGTGAATGTGGGAGTTACCAGATGTGGCAATACATATTTGGCTTCTGCAGCTGAGCCTCCAAGGCAAAGTTCTTATTTAACTCACTCCTTCCACATTTTTACAGAGGTAGAAACTTGTGAAGCTCTGTAAGGAACAAGTTTCTCATCAAAGAGGTTATTTTTTCCGTGTCCCATGTCACTTATCAAAAAGGCTTCTGGCTGCTTTGGCAATTTTGAGAAGTGCGTAAGTCAATTTAGCAACCAGAAGCCAGGAGCAGTCAGCTGACTGGTCATGGTTCTGTATCTGAATTCTGATCGGGATACTTCCTGTTTATTCTGTCACTGCTTTTATAGTCACTTTGCGTTTTTTTTAAGGAGCTTGGTCCAGAGAGTAAGTTGCTGTATGAGTTGTGCTAGAGCCCGTTTTGAGGACGGGATGCATTGGGTGGCTCAGTAACAGAGATGAGCTTGGTGCCTGTGTGTGGGCAGGATGAGAGCCCGTCGTGGCCAAAGGCGTGGGGGAGCGAGCCCGGGTGCGGCTTCGCAGAGGACTCTGGTCCTGGTGTTGCTGCACTGGGGGAAGTTTGCTGTTGGTACAGTGTGTCAGTACAGCAGTTCTGATGGCATTTCCATTGTTTGGGTTTGGTTCATTTGAGCCCAGGTTGTTGGTTCATGTCCTTCAACTGTTTGTTCTGTGTAGTGAGAACAGCCCTGTCCTTTCCTCTGCACATGGCTTGAGCTGACTCCTAGGGCAGCGGCTCAGGAGCAGATGAATATGAGCCACTGGGCAGAGAAGGCCCTGTTTTTGAGCCTGTTTTTTCTTTTTTGTTGTTGTGTGGTTTTGGCTGACTTGCATGCAGCCCTAGAGGGTCTTCAGAGACCATGTGCAGTAAACTGTGCTGCTCGCAGTATGACTTAGAGGATCAGAAGATTTTTATTCTCTCAGTTCTGCTCTGCCTTTTCTAGAAATGTCGGTGTGGTTGTTTAGCTGCGCTTGTACAAAATATGTACAAAATTTCCCCTTTGTGTTTTTAACACTTGTTCGCTTCTTTTGTTGTTCCTTTTATTTCTAGAATTCTTCTGAGAGCCACAATTGTGCCAAAAGCATCTTGACCTCAGACAGGCTGCAGGTAGTTGTGACCCTTTCGGAGTTCTTTAACGAAACCTGGGAGGCAGCCAACTGTGCAAGTACGTGACTCATTCTGTAGCTTTCATGCTACTGTTATGACTTAGCCCCAGAATTGCACATATCAGGATTGTATGTATTTATTTGGGTACAGTCTGTAGATAACACGCAAATCCAAAACTATGGCCACTCAAAGAGTGTTTTCTTCTGGAAGGGCCAGAATCTGAGAGCAGTAGTCTGTCAGAAAACTTAGTTGTTATATAAATATTTTTTATACTAATCTCTCAAAAAGTAGTGTTGCTAGTTTCCTTTGTGATTTACTATATTGAGAATTTTTTTAGCATTGTTGTGGTTTCTCCTGGGTTTTTTTCCCAGGAGAAATAACTTTCTTTTTAAATAACTTTTTTTTAAATAACTTTCACAACAAAGTTTTCCTTGTTTGTCAGTAAAGTTATTACCTCTGGGGTACTTACATGTTGAGCAGTATCTGCCTCCACAGCCATGCTTTTGATTTCATGTTATGGGTGGCAGGTGTCTGAGTCTATACCTGCATCTCACAGCCCCCATGGTGATGGTGCTGTGCCATGCTGACAGCTAAATTAAGGCTGCTTGCCATTCCCCTGGTGTGCTGAGTGAGACCTTACACTAAGAGGTGTGCTAGGAAAGAGTGGCCACGGCACTGTAGAGGTGAGTGTTGATGATGCTGGGATTGCTGCAGAGTCCCATGCAGAGTTTATTTTTGTTTGTGAGTCTGGGCTGTGTGAGGGCTGGAAAGGCAGAACAGGAGCAGCTCTGTGGTGTGGAGTTGAGCCTCTGACTGGGAGGAAAGCCCCAGAGCTCCCCTCAAAGCTGGTGCAAAGTTCAGCTCCTTTCTGGAAGAATAACAACCTAGAACACTGATTGCTATGATGGTGTTAGTGGTCTAGCTGTTTCCTGGGTGCCCTCCATTTCATCTTCACTGCTAGCGCTTCTTCCACAAAATGGCTCTTACTTGTTGCTGGGCAAAGCCAGATTTACCGGCTGGAAAATAAAAGTAATGTCTTGTTTTATCTCGAAGTCCAAAGATAATTCAGACCTCCTCTTCAGAAAGCTCTTGATGAGAGTCTTCATCTTTCAATTAATCAAGGCAAATTAATTCTGAATGTGCTTAATGTGCTCTCGATGAAGAGTTAGGTCAGCAGGTCTGAGACATCAGTGGCAGTCAGATAAGGAAACCACAGTGTTGACTAGACCTGTCTTTTATATAGTTAAGAGCTCTTTTTGCAGGAGTGGAGTGTCTGGGCCTTGCCAGCTGTGGAAGTGTTAGAAATTAGAATATCCTGATGTTTTTCTTCCTCTTTGACAGATTGTTTAAAGAATAACAGCGATGGATTATCAAATTCTACTGAAGAATTCCTGGATTTGTTCAATAAGTCTCTGACATGTTTTGAACATAACCTTCAGGTATTTATGCTGTGTATTTAAGAAAAGATCTAAATCCTCTAATTGCTTCCGAAATCTTATTTATGTTGAATAAACTGCACATACAGAATAGACAAATAAAATGCTGCTGAGTTTGTGAATTGTAACAGATAAAGCAATGATCTGTAAAATACAGTTGTTTACAGATTGAGAGCCTAAAATTAATTCTAATTGATACTCACCTTGACTTCTTTTTGTATGTAATTGCAATGCTACTGCACATCAGAATTTCGGAATTCACAATGGTTGATAATTACATAGTAAGAAACAGCATGTCTACATGCTCTAAGTCTCTTTTTCTTTCTCTTGTCTTTTGACATAGAAATTCGGTCTTTAAATATCCCTTTGTTAATATGGACTAGTTCAGAAAGACTAGTTACCTTAAATTGTTTCGACTATTGAATTTCCGAGTAGTTAAAGTTTGACCATATTGCAAAGGCAATATAACTTCCTTAGTGAAATAAATGTCGTAATTATCCTCAGAGAAAATGCCCTATATAGCCTAAGAAATTGTGATGTTCTGTTTCAATCATAAGCTGGCCAGGTTCCAGGATCATTCAGTAGTAGAAATGGGAAATGATAGGTATGGGTCAATATCCAAGGAGGCTGTCTGCTTTTTTATTATGAATGTTTTTTAGGAAATGTACCTTTATAGGTCTTGTTTGACCTATTGATCACTTCAAGTATCTAAACTAGAACTTAACCTAGTGGTCACTGGGTGGCTGGTGCAGCTGTTAGTGGGTTGGATTATCTTCAGAGATTGTAGTTTTGTTTTTGGATGTATTGTATTGCATTCAGGGGGTGCTGAAGGCCACAAATGAAAAGGATGCTTAGTGTGGCACAGTCTGTCCCTGTCGATATAGCTCAGCAGGAGCAACCTAACAAATTTCTTTTGTAATGCCTTACACCAGTGTTCATGCAGAGTTTTATAACCCTAGGGACAAACTGTTTATCAGTCACCAAATAACTACACAGAAGTGTGTAAAAACTGCAACGACACCTACACAAAGTTGAATGACCTGTACAACAACTTGCAAAGGATGAACAGACAAGGTGGTGAGTCTGGGCACGCTGCACACCTGTGTATCGACGTGGAAGATGCAGTAAGTGTTTATTAATACTCAGCAGGGAGGCCTTCATTAATCTGAGCCATTTGTGCTTGTCTTGCGAGGGATTGCCTTTTCCCCTTGGGCATGGGGCAGTATGGGCAGCATTGCCCTTGGCAGGCTGATGTCCTGTGGTGGGAATTTAGGTTGGTGGGGCTGTCTTGCTAGGCCTGGTCTTCAGTCAGTGCTGCAGGAGTGTGACTGAAGCTCCTGATCTCCTGAGCACATTCCAGTTGGAGTAGCTACACTTTCATTTCTTGTTACTGTGAAAGGGAGGGATTTGAAAAAAAATCTTAATCTTCTGGCTTTTAATGTGAAGCTTTACTGCTGTTGTTCTAACGGATGTATTAATTGATTCCTTATTGCAGCAGCTGTTTCTAGGGGTCCTCAGCACTGACAACATATGTTTGAAAAAAGCTTTTTGTATATTGTAGGGTTTCAATTTTCTGGGCTGAAGGCGTGCTTGTCAGAAATATGGGATTAGTCCTGTCTCCACAGTCTGTCAGTGAGCTCTCTGGGAAACAGGCATGTGGCAATGTCTGCATGTATCTGAGTACAGCTATGTTTTTAAAGCTTGTGAAAGTTTTGATGTGAAATCAAAATTGCCTAAACCGTCACTTCTACATTTCTGGGGCTTTGCTTGCTTTTGTAGGGTGATCTGGTACAGTGCTGTTTTCTGAGGTGATGCTTGACCATCTTGGGGCCTGAGTGTTTGCCGTGTTATGCTGTACGTGTGCTTGCTCTCACAGTGTGCTTGTGTTTTCCTTTTAGATGAACATCACTCGGAAGCTTTGGAGCAGGACTTTCAACTGTTCTGTGCCCTGCAGTGATACAGTCCCAGTGATTGCAGTTTCATCCTTTATTCTCTTCCTACCTGTTGTTTTTTATCTTAGCAGTTTCCTTCACTCAAAGCAGAAGAAACGGATACTCATTTTGCGTGAGTGGTGCTGTTGGCGTTTCACTGTAAGAGTTGGGTAGTGCCAGGGATTTGCTTGGCTCTGGTGGGAGAGGGGCCCAGCCAGATTTGTCTGCAGCTGTGCTGACAGTGCTAATAGCAACTATTAGTCTGCTGCTGTCCCCTGAAGAAGGGGAGTAAAGAGCTTCAGCCGTATCTTTTCATTAAAGTTTCTGGATGTGAACAGAAAGCTGTTTGCAAGTCTGTGTCGGATAAATAGAGGGAGTGGAGAGACTAGTTTTGTGGAATTCTTTGTGTTTAATTTTCATGTAATTTTTCCCTTTCTAGCCAAGCGCATCCAGTCAAATGCCAGTCTTGTGAACATCCAAGAAAAATACAGCTGAGCTGCAAAACAAAACCTGGGAGCTGCTGCTGGTATACAGTGGGTACAATTGTGTTGGAATGAGGCCGGCACAAAAGAGGAGTTAATTATGGTTTAGTGTAATGATACAGAGCAACACAAGTTAAACAAAATGCTGTCTGACTTCTAAGTGAGGATATTAACAAACATGACAAGGCAGGGCTGTGTGACACTGTATGGACTCTGGTTTTGAAAAATCTGTGATGTTATTTTTCAGTCTTGGTCCGAAGCTGGTGTTTTCTGTTTGTGAGCTTTTGTACTTAACATCAATAGAATAGCTACACTTTCCTTGCATTATATTTTCTTATATTTGTCATGTTTGTTTCACAAAAACATGAGCTTTTGAATCTTTTTTGAGGTGATTTTGATAGACAAAACTTGAAATAATGTTTGATGTTCCTGCTTAAAATATTATTATTATTTTTAATTCTACGTAATATTTAGACTTGGGATGGACAGGAAATCTTTGAAAAAGTCCCCATTTCCTATACCACTGTAAAGTCATGCTGCTCGGGTCTGCATGAAATACGCAGAGAAAGTGGTAATAAATTGTATCCAAAACAGCAACAAAGCAGCACAACTACCAGTGCTGGACTTGAATAATAATCATTGATGGCTACAGTGTTCAGTTCTCTCTGAAACAGGTGGCACAGTTAATTTTTTGCACACTTTAACCACTTAAATAATTGCTTTCAAATGTTACATTTTCAGAGGCTTATTTTACACGTGTACTTGGGTAACAATGTTTCACTGTCTTCTGTCTTTATTGTGACGTTTCCTTTTTAATTATGAAGTGTTTGGGTTTTTTTTGTTTGTTTGGAGTTTTTTTAGTGTTTTTGTAGAGAAGTGAGGTGTACAGTCACATCACTGGAGATGCTGAATTTCCTTGTCTAGAACTTGCTATGGCTTAATACAGAGGTGTTTACAGGAACTTCATAGGGGAAAAGTCGCCTATTGTAGAAAATGTGTTTTCGCAGTAAGTAAACCAGAAGGTTCTTTTAAGTTAAAAGCTGTTCAGAAGGACAATGAATACTGTGTTGGGAATTGGTGACTTTCAAGAAATAGTTTAAAAATATTCCTGTGAAATAGATGGATGTAAACAAATTCAAGTGTGTGGAATTCCAAAGCTGATGGAGAAATTTGTGCAATAACTGTGAGGATGGGTAGTGCTGCTGTCAGGCTGTGGGCAGCGATACTGACTGTTCGGTTTATTTATTGTATTTCTGATTTGGGAGAGGGGTGAGATGGAAATGATTTATAGCTGTGCCTGAGGTTTATGGATGCCTGTGTCTTTGCTCCAATTTTTAAGTCTCTTTTCTAACATTGAGATAGAAAAGTAATGGCCATTACAACTAAAAAAAAAAAAGAAATTTCTCTTGGTCTCTGTATCTGATGTCTGTCAACCCCCCCTCCATGAAATTGTCTTACATGTTTGATTTCCTTTGAAGGCTTTAATGTTGAATTTTTCCTTTGCACTAAGGCTCAAATAAATACATAACAGTGTGACAAAACAGTGCTAAAACTCTTCAAGTCATTGGTTTTCTTGGTTTTATTTTTCTGTTAGAGCATACTGTGGATTTTGAAGTCAACTTGGCAGTAATAAGTAAAGTGCTGTGTTAGCAATTGGTCCCACCCACATGATTGCATTTTTTGTTTTATCAGTAAGAATTATCTATCTCCCTCTGTTTAACGTGTGAATTACTAAATCAACAGTCACTCTCTTTTAGGTAGTTTACAACAATAACATCAAACTGTGTTTCTCTTGCTTATTACATGAAGTTACCCTCATGCGGCTGGGAGAGGCATGCTGCCTTTAAAGCAAAAAGAAAAAGATTATGTTTTGTATCTATTATTCTTAAACTTCAACTTTCTGGGACTTAATTCAGCTGCCTGCTCTAATAGCATTACATTGATTTGGGACATCATATGATTGAGAGCTGTTCAAAGGAATCTTTCATTCGTGCAGATAAAGCCAGTTTGTATGTGCAGCATTTCAGAATGACAGCTTTTATACTGTAAGCAGTGGCTTTTTGAGCACATTCATGTTAAGTAGGTCTGAAAGTCATTACTTTTGGATATGGTGGTTAAGCACTTAAAAAAAAAAATCAGCTTTTCTTATTTTCCTTACCCCTAAGCCAAACGGAAATACTCATGTGACTTTGGGTGTTTTGGATTTTTTTAAAGCAGCAGCAAAGTTTACACATGAGATTTTTAATAATACAACTACTATTTTCTCCTTTTTTTTCTCTTTCTCCCCCTTCTCCAAACTTTGTATTATTAACTTTCTTTACACAGTATTATATTTTTGGTAGGGTACTTCATATATAAATTGATCGAATTCTCTTTATACTCTATTTTCTAGAGAAATGTGGAAGCACATAGACTGTGTTGAAAGAGAAATAAATAGAATTATTTTTGCTGCTAGTCTTTCATCTTAGTTTATTTTTTGCCTTTTTGGTATTAATGTATATGCATTAAATAGCATAAACTTTGAAATACTGGTTGTTTTTGTCTTGTTTGTGCAAATAAAAATTTCTTAACATGGGATAGCACTTTGATTCATATTTTTACTTCCTAGGAAATGTCTAAATATGGAAAGTTGTATCCCTTGTAAGGGAGCTCCAGGAAGGTTGGGGAAATGGTGATGCCCGGTCCATGACGTGTGGCTTCAGCTGGGAAACTAGGAACGGTTCTGGTTGCCTGTGTGCTTGGGAGAGAAACTTGAAAGGGAATCAGCACAGGAGAAGGGCAAGTGGGAAGAGCAGGGGACTTACTCTCTGAGCCTCTGCTTCACTCAGCTGGTAATTGAGAGTGGACAGGGGGGTCTGTAAGCACACCTGGGTCAAAGTGCTTTGGAGGGAGATGCTGCTCAGGTGCACAGGTGGTTGAAAGATCCTGAGAAAAGAGGGTAGGAATGGGACCCCGATTGCAGCTGAGCTGGAAGGGGGATGTTCTGGCTTCTTGCTGGAGGTGAGCCTTGGGGACTGGATGTAGGGAAATGGTGCATCTGAGCCTGCATCCCCCACTGCTCTGTGATGGGATGTGCAGGTGGGCTGCCTGCACAGGTCAGGAATGGGAGGGAGTAGTATGACAACATACATGCTTCTGAGTTACTGAAAAGCAGCTGCTTGCTTCTGTGAGAGCACCTGAATTGTGTGATGGGTTTGAAATAATCCTGATTCAAAGGTTCTTTACAAAGCTCCTGTTCTGTTTTGAGCTGAGTGCAGACTCCTGTTTAGCACTGTTTAGGGACTTCTTTAAAACAAACTGAAAGTAGATGTTTTGTATGTAATGGCTGCTTTTTTCTGTCCTTATTAAATACCTGGTACAATCACAAAATGTCTTCAGATTCCTAATGTTTTGTTTCTGGTGCTTTCTGTCCAGTTAATCAAGTACTGTCAAATCTTCTTGTGTTTCTGCTAATTTGCACCTTAGTTTTTGTGCTCTGAATATAGAGTTTCTCTGGAATGATAAATGTGTGATTAGCAAAATCACTGCACTCCTAATCGGAATGTTTGAGTAACTTACCAATTTTTGTTCGTATTTCAATGTGAATTTTCCTTTTGAGGCTGTTGTGAGCTTTTTCAGCCTGATCTTCATGAAGTTTGTGCGGGATGCACAGTCTGTGTCTTTGCCAGTGTAAAAAGTTACACATTGGAAGAACAGAGCCAGTAAATTCTGTTACTTCTCTGGAGCGTTGCTTCTCCCAGCATTGTAATGGGTGTCTGTTGCTACCGGCTGGAGTCAGCCAGGATGATTTATGTGCAATTACAGTCGGCCCTCTTGCACTTCGCGCCACCTATATTGCAGCTTCACGTCTTAGCGGCATGATTTTTTAGCGATGGAGGCCTCTTTTCGCAACAGCGCATGCACGACCTGGCATGCATGAATATTCAATTAGGCAGTCATGAATATGCAAACAAACACACACAGCCTCTGCAGCGGCTCAGCCACTCCACTCGTGCCATCTTGGCTGCTGAGCCCGCCTCGTCCTGCCCTCAGCAGCCCCGCTGCTTCCCTGCCCCCCTGGCACGGCCGCCGCAGCAACTGATACACAGCAACACAGTGCTGAAACAGCGCCGGAGACCTGTCTGAGGGTGTGGGGCAAATTTGCGTATTAATGAGCTGCATTCAACGCAGAGGCAGGGCTTCATGGGACCCGATTAAGACCATGGGTCTGCAATATAGGAGACCTGACCGTAGTGCATTAATGTGGCCTTGTGTTGTGCCAAGAGTTGAAATGCTGCTGCTATCATGAAGGATGTGGTCTAATCTAAGGCAAAAATACCATGGAAAGGAAGAAAACAGGAAGTGATGTGATCAGTGACCACAATCAATTGTGTGATAAAGTTTTCCAAGCTCAGGTGTCTGATACAGATACCAGCATCTCTGTGAACTGTCATGAGGGTTCCTGGCATCTGTACCCAGGGCTGGCTGTAGGCTTAGGGAGCTCTCAGACCAGGTCTTGTGCTATGGCACACAGCTGCAATGCTTTTCTCTGCTGGAAAGTTGGTCCTGCTCCAAACTGGCTTCCCCCAGCATCTGCTTCAGGGCAGAGGATCTCCCTGGGGCACTTCTGATTTGTGCTAGTTAAGGGGTGTGTGTGTGAGCATCCAGCAGTAGGCTCACTTCCTTGGAGGTGCAGTGGGCAAAGACAGACCTTCCTGCCTTGCACAGGTTAGAGGTGAGGGAGGAGGGAGGTTTTTGTTTCACAGGGAGATGTTGTTACTTTCAGCCTTTTACAGAGATGAAAATGCTGCATTATCCTCCCACTTTGATAAAACAACTTCCCATTTCCCACTGGATCTTCCTTTGGTGTTGTGGTGTATAAGATGAGAGCTTGATTACTGAAAATGTCGGTGTTTTACCCAGAAGTCTCCACTCTACATGGACAAATTGCTGAGGCTGAGGGGAGGCCTTTTGGTGTTGGGAAGCACTGACAGCCCTACTTTGACACCCCTGAAGGTCACCAAGTTGCTGTTCAAGCATGGCCATCTCCAAATGGATGGACTCCAAAAGGACTCGTTTCTCTGACTGGTTGTAAGGATAGTGCCAGGGAGCTGGCACTGTGGGGAAGGAATGTGGGAATAGTCTACAGTATAGATTTGAAAGGAGCCTGTTTCTTGAACTGTGAGCTGGGCTTGGACTTTTTTCTTCTGTGCATCATGTTTGCCAAGGAGATTGAGCAGAATGGGGCTGACCAGACACAAGGACAGCAGGGACACTGCTGCAATGTTTTGCAGTGTCAGAGAGGCAGGGTTGTGCCAAGTAAATGCTAACTATTTTTTAAAAGTAACTTAATTAGTTGTGGTAGCAGTAAGTTAAATAGTTAGATGAACTCTGCAAGCTTCCCCTGCTCTCATCTAAGGTGAAAATATTGGAAAGCTTTTTCAGCTATGTAATGGAAGTGAGATACTGGCTACTAGCTTGGTTGAAATTTTAACTTTTAATACTGAAAATTCCCCTCTGGTGCCAGCACAGTAAGTATCATGGATTGCTGCAATTAAACCAGTGTATTAAGTTATTCATAATACCCTTTCTGGGCAGCGTTCCCACCTGCTTAATCTGTGCTATGCAAGCGTTTATTAGAGCTGACTGTTGGAAAACGCCAAGCTAAATCAGACACTGAAAAAAAAATATTGAAAAATCAATATGATGCCCTAAACTGGTTTAATATGTCTTTCCCCTTCAATAATCCTACATGTTACTAATTTATTTGCTGTAATGAACGTGCCATTCAACTGAAACAAGATTAGCCGCTTAAACTGCGGCATTAAGCATGGAGCAACTTTAATGCTGCTTTGTGTTTCATTGTAACACTTAGCACTTTCAGTGGTTTCTCTTTCTCTCCTCTGCAATGATGAGTTTGTGTGAGGATCATAGAAGACTCTAGAATTGTGTTTTGATAAAGCATTTGAAAAAATAAATTTGAGTTTGGAGATTGCAGCGTGGCACCGCCTTCTTCCAAACCTAAGTGGAACCAACCCAGTGAGCAGGATTAATGCACAAATTTATATTCCCTGCAGGATTTTTCTGGGGTTAACCGTGAAATAAATGGCTTATGTCAAACTGATCTAGGTTAAAACAGAGAGAACAGTCACTGGCAATCAGAATACTATTCCTTTGGACTTCATTCCAATTTTTTTTTCAAGCATTTCAAGGAGTAGGACTTTTCTGTGCTGCAGAAAAAAACAGAATGCAAGGATCAGGACTCTTGGCTTTGTAAGGAGGAGTTCTAACACAGTATAGATGTGGTAAAGACTGAAGTTTTCAAAGGAGTCTGTAGCAGGTGATGAGGAAATAAGGGTGATACAGGTATTTTTTACCAGTCCAGTATTGTAGAATAGAAGGTCTGTTCTGTTGTATAATACTGGCCAGGTCTGAAAATCTTAAGCTGTCCAGTTTCCAAGGTAAAACTGTGTGGTGTTCTCTGCCTGCTAAAGGGGCAAACCTCGACCGGAGTCTGTAAAGACAGTGGGGTTTGGTTACTGTTTTTTTTCTCTCTCTCTGTCATGAAAGATTGCTTTAGGTAATTACCTTCCCTTCTTGTAAATTAAGAAGAAAGTTGTAAATGCTAACTAATCAGTAAATTGTCCGTAGTTATAAAAACTGAGAGGAACACGCATACTTCAAGGGCAAAATAATGTCCTCAATAGCTGGTTTAAAATGTATGAATATTAAGAGTCATGTTTCTATGAAACACTTATTCCATGTGTTTTCCCTCAATAATCAGGAGCCCTCCAAGCACCGTTTGCTGTTGTTGTCCAAATTGCGCAGGTCTGACTGATGTTTGCATCTAAACCCTGGGGTCTGGTCACTCTACACTATAGCAGGCTGTGTCCCTTCAGCATAATATGCTTATTTTTTTCTGCTACACAGATAAGCAGCATATAAAGAGCTGCATTTATTGTGGTGACTCACATGAGGAACTTCAGGCCCACTCATAAGCTCCCACAGATATTTCATTCAAAGGTCAAGTGATTTGTGTGATCTAACAGCAGTGGAAGCACTTGGACTCACCTGTTTGATGTCCCAGCAAAAGTCAGGAGAAGGGACAGTGAGAAGGAAGGAATGAGAAAGCAACAGTGAAACTGGGAAAGAAATCGAATAGTCCTGGGAAAGCCTCTGCCCTGCCTTGGCTTGTGTAACGGGGGGTTATACAACTTGTAACCCAATCTGACCCTGACCCTGCCAGTGCTCAGGGACTATATTTTTACTAAGATTAAGCTTTTCTTTTCTTTTTCCTGGAACAATTTCTTTGGCTTTTAGCTTGCCTGTTGGCTGGCATGGCCAAAGCAACCTTGCCTATTTATTTCTGTGATATTCAGCTGGCATGCATTCTGCAAAAGGCATGCACACAACTTCCCTTCTGGAGTCCCACAGCAGCATCTCACCAGGGAAGGCCACTGGCAGGAGGTTCACTACCCCACCAAAAATGGTGTCTGTTCTCTTCTGGTAACAGCACTGTTGGAGAAAGAAAGAAAAATGTGGTAAAAAACTAAAATCCACTTTAGTACAGTGGTGAGTGTCCCCGCCTGTCACGTGGGAGACCGTGGTTTGATTCTTGCCGGGGAGGCAGTGGTGCCATTTAAGAGTTGGACTCAACGAGCCTTGTGGGTCCTTTCCAACTCAGAATATTCTGTGAACCCCTAAATATAACAACATTCTTCAGCTGAGCAAAGCAACTGTAAGCTCCCTAAATAAAATGAGCCTCTTTTTTCTCAAAAGGCTACAGGAGCTGCCAGAGCTTAATTTCTCAGGAGGTTAATTTCTCAGGGAGTTGTGCCTTTTCAGT
Organism: Pitta sordida; assembly: GCA_013390025.1. Classification (NCBI taxonomy): domain Eukaryota; kingdom Metazoa; phylum Chordata; class Aves; order Passeriformes; family Pittidae; genus Pitta; species Pitta sordida. Next base: position 261,792 of record WEKX01004422.1, on the reverse strand, counting down.
CTTTATTCATGGTAACATGAAGTTCTGGAACCTCTGGCTTCAGGCTGGTGTCAGCAGTGCTGCTGCATCTTTGTGCACTACTGGAGTCTGACACACTGATGGGCCACTGCCAAAGCCCAGCAGCTTTCCCTGTGACAGCTGTCCCCTCATCTATTGCATCCATGAAGCAACAGCTAGGACTTCTGAGGGGACAAATGATTACCATTTTCCCCATTAATGACTTGGAAGTCCAAATCCAGCCTTTAGAAATGTGGTCAACCCTCCTGACCCACACCACAGGGTAGCATCCCAAGAGTCAAGTGACTTCAAATGTGGGACTTGGGCTTCTGTGAGACTATTATTCCTGAATAGTATTCCTTCTTTTCCAGCTGTAAAGTATTTTTGAAAATACCAGGGTCAAATTCAGCCGTCAAATGATCTTTAGTTCCTGTCTCTCTACCTCATTTCAATTGCTAGTATCCTGTTTTTTCACTAGCGGGGCTTTTAACTTGCTTTATGCAAAGTTGGCTGTACAGGGTACCTGAACTTGCTTTTCCTGGTCACCTGCCATGGAGACCTTCAGTGCAACGTGTGGCACTGCTGAGTCTGAAAACCACAGCTCCAACTCAATCACAGTCTGTTAGGGTTGGTGCAAGGTGAAGTATGCTGACATTGCTGACTGGTGCTCTGTACCAGACCATCCTCAGCTTTTTCTGACTGTTTCTTCTGACTTCAAAATCTATCATCAACACCTTTCAGGTGTTCTGTTCTCCCAGGGACTTGGTGTTACATCGTTCAGCTCTAAAAACCATAATGTTTGGTGGTTCTACCTTTTTACTAGTGCAACATGATGGAGTAACATTTGCCATCTCAGAAAGGGTTTCTGTACCCCAGGGTTATCTTTATGGTCTGACATAATGGAACTCATACTTTTTACCCTAGAAACTCATTCCAAGGAGACAATAAGCACAGGGCAACAGGGACAGGCATAGAAGTAACAGACAAAAATGTCTAAAATACATATACATACTATAAATATTTGGAATCTATTTCATTTTCCTCTTAAGTGCACCTTCTTGATTTCAGAGTGTGTTACTTCTTAGCTCCTGTGCCATGAGTCAGTCTGTGAAATGGGGGTGCACAGACTGTCTGCTGTACTCACTTCTAACATCTGAAAAGGGACATGAGGTAAAAGGGGAAAAAAAGTAGAGACAGACCTAAGACTAAGAGATCCCATCTTACTCACTGGCAGAAAAAAATTAGTATGCTGCTAAAAGGGGATAAAAAAGCACAGATTCCAGTCAGATGTGCCTCTTGTGCAAAATGACTAATCGAATTACATTGGCAGCTTAAAAATAGACCTTTTTTAAATGGGGAAATATTTTAGAGGTCATTTAAAAAGCAATTAAAAACCCAGGAACGATGAGGAGAGTATGACTGCCTGCCTGGGTTTTGTTATTTCTTAGAAGTAAATCCCATTTTGTGGGCAGCTGTCAAGAACAGCAGTAAAGCCCAGCACACGTACAATAGACAGACTCATAAAAACAAGTGTGGTCTGGGGTTCACAAAGAGGCTGTAGAGGTCAGAAAACAAGTGCTGAGTGCTTGATTCATTAATTCAGCCTCTACCGTCCCTCAGGCAAACCCTCCTGCCCCAACCACTTTGTGAGAGGGACTCATGCAAGATTTGCCCCTGTAGAAGCAGGAGCCTTTCTCCCACTCTGGGAGGAGAAAAGCTGCTGGCTCCCATCACACAGTGACAAACCCCACCTGTTTGAGCCTGGGAGTGGCCAGGCAGGGTCACGGCTGGTGGAGCAGCCCAGCACTGCTCACACCGTGTGTGAGCACAGTGGGGCCTCTTGGATGCTGCTTCTGTCATTGAAACATGCCCTGAGCATCGGTACCTTCCTGGGATGGCCTTTGGGGTGACAACAGCATAAGAACAATGCCCACTGAAGAACATAAGAGCTGCTATAGTGGGTCATCTCTAGACCAGGGGCCTATCTCCGCTGTGCCTGGCAGTTCTGGTGTGATGGGTAGGACTCATTTTTTGTTTGTGCTCTGTATGCTGGCTGGGGTTTCCTAAACCTTTGCTGTTGTCCCAATAGAACCTCTGCCCCAACTAACTGTTGCTCAAACCATGCGCCTGAACACCTGCAAGATGAGATTTTAAAAATTAGTTTAGATGTATACTGAAAACATGAAAAGGATTAATGCAAAGGGGAAATGTTTGATCTCTTTCACCAAATAACCATATCAAAAGCTCTTTTCAATGCCTTTTGTTGAAACATATAAAAGTCATGAACTCCTTGGCTGCTAGCCAATGCATCAGAACATTGCCCAGTGTAAACTAATGTTGCTCTGTTGATCTCTAAGAACATGAACTGACTCTTGCTATGCCCAGACTCAGCCCCTGGGGATTAACAAGGTGTTTGTATGACCAACACTGCTGTATGCTCTGCAATGAAATGGGATAGAAGTGTATGAAAACTTATGAATGTAGTTGAGAAGAGGAGCTAGCTCCTCAAGTAAAAAAAATACAGTCGGCCCTCTTGCACTTCACGCCCCCCGTATTGCGGCTTCAGATCTTAGCGGCATGATTTTTTAGTGATGAAGGTGGCCCATTTTTGCAACTGCGCGTGCGTGACCTGCTGCCGTGGGGGTGGGGGTGGCGCGGGTGGCGGCAGTGGCGCGGCCCCCATTCAACGCATCAGTAGGGCTTCGCGGACCCCGATTAAGACCCCCAGTCTGCAATATAGGAGACCCAACTGTAAAATCTTCAAGCAAAAGAGACTGACAGACTGTCTATCTTTGAGGTGACCAATAAGAAAAGAAACCACGCATTTTTTCTAAAAACCTGTAAGTTTTTATTGAAAACCACACTTTGTTCCAAATACTCCAATTTTGGTTTCCTGATGTTTGTCAGGAAAGGCTGCTCCCCAGGAAAGGAGAAGTTCCCTTCCAGTTTTGTTATAATAACAACAAAACGATTATGGGAAATTCTTCTCTTTACCTGAGCTGATGATTCAAAGAGAAAGCAAGAGGTATCCCACTTTAATTTTTCACTTTCCAGCTTATTTGGAGGGGTATTGAAAATGAGAAAGTTAAAATTATGAGGATGCTTTGCAACTGCAGTGGAGTTTGTTCCACAAGCAGGTAATGGCATGATCACTTGCTAAACATCAAGCTACACAAGGAATTTCCTGGGTGCAGCTGGAAGAAATTGGTGGGAAGGGTTAACGTTGATGGTTTTACAGGTCCCAGAACAGCTACAGTCACAATGGTCACATGCTGCCAGCACAGGGGCTCTGACCAGGAACCACTTGGGAGTCCAGGGAGCTGCAATGTCAAGGAAATTACTGCTGAAATGGGAAAGCCCATGGAACCGGAAACAGGAGCCCTGAGAGGTACACGGGTCACTCAGGATTGGGTTTCCCAGCAGCGTTCCATTCAGGGCAGGACAGCCAGCATGGCTCCTCAGTCTGCACGGTGGGAAAAACTCCTCACTGTGTACTGTAAGCAGTTTCCCTTGCTCATTCTTCAAACAAGTCCTTGGTTTTTCCCTCTAGTGCTTCCTTGCAGCATTTCAGCCATGGCCATGAGCAGCCCTTCACTTGTGAGTGCCCAGGGTGGCTTTGGAAATTCATTCATCATCATTCCAATGGTTATTTGATTCTGGAGGATCAGGGGAGATGTTACTGCTCCCTGCAACTGTCAGAGGACGTTGTAGCCAGGTAGGGGTTGGTCTTTTCTCCCAGGCAACCAGCAGTAGGACAAGAGGACACAGTCTTAAGCTGTGCCAGGGGAAATTTAGGTTAGACATTAGGAGGAAGTTCTCTACAGAGTGGGTGGTGGGGCATTGGAATGCTCTGCCCAAGGAGGTGGTAGAGTCACAGTCGCTGGAGATATTTAAGAAGAGACTGGATATGGCACTGTGCCATGGTCCGGTAGATATGATGGTGTTAGGCCAAAGGTTGGACTTGATGATCTCTGAGGTCTTTTCCAACCTCATTCTGTAATTCTGTAGAATCACAGCCCTTACTTCATGCAGGCTATGAAATGACTACAGAGTTCAGTATAGTTATATGCATATGCCAAATATATACTGGTCCTCCTCACAGTATACTTGAGGATGGAAGGGTCAGGTGCAGGTCACCTGGTCTGACTCCCTTGTTTAAGCAGGGCTACTCAGAGAGAGCTGTCCCTATGTGTGTCTGTGCTGACCTTCTCAGTTACCTGCTTTTGCAGGGGCAGCTCTAAAAGTGAACCCAGGGTCTCCAGGAAGATGCTGAGAAAGGACTGCTGGAGGTCAGACCTCATGCCCAGCTCCTTGCTGGGGCAGTATGGCGTCCAACATAATATCACAAAAATATCTTCTGCATCCTCCAGGGGCTGTGGCTTCTCCTGATGCTGCACTGTGTTTCTGGTGGCACCTGGCTCCAGACACAGGTGTCTCCAGGAATGACATTGTGTAGGTTTGGTGTCAAAGGTCCTGCTTGGATCCCTAGATGTCTGGTCAGGCCACTGTGGAAGAGCTGGCAGCCCTGTGTCTACTTCAAGGATGGCCAAACAGCTCCTTAAATGTTTGTTAACCCCAGCCCAGAGAGAACATAGAGGCAACTGTATGATGGCATTCCTTCATTTTGGGGCCAGGCCTGACCCAGGCCCTTCTTCGCCATGAGAGAAGCTGCTGCTATTTCTGCTGAGTGACACTCAGTGCCTATTTTAAACATGGAATGGTTAAAATTGTGTTCTCTACTTGGTATTTCAAGGAAAAAAGCTCTCAATGAATAACAGGACAAGAACAATCTGAGCATGGCTTCCTGAAGAAAGCAATCTTGTGTCTTATGCAGTTTGAATGCAGATTATGATTTCCTACATTTTGAATCTCTTGGTAAATCTTAATCAAACTGGATTCAAGGGAGAACATACAAAGAGGTAGGAGTTCTTAGAAGTTTAATGATAAGGGCTGCTGAGGAAAGGAAAGAAATGACTTACAAATTACCTCTCATAAAGGCAGCATCCTGACCCACTGTTGGTTAGCCATGACAAAATCCCACAGCCTGCAAAAGCCCCAGCTGCGGGAAAAGCTACGGCCAGATTTTGTGTCTTCCTGGCCACCACAGGGCACACATGCAGCTTTGTTAGTCCCAGTTTTTGAGGACTACCTAAGCAAACCTACTGGTTCTGGTTTACCCTCAAGTCTTTCTGTGCCATAGTGGCAGACCTGGAGCCCTCCTGGCATTGATTCAGCTGCCAAACTGGTGTGAGGGCAAAGTAACCAGCCCAAAGTAGTGATGGAATAACTTGTCTTTGGTAGGATCTCAGAGAGTTGTGGTCTGTCAGAAGTATATGCACCCCCAATACTGACTACTGCTGTGTTTCTCAAATACAAGAGGATTTTCTTTCCCCTTGGTAACAAGGAGTTTTGTGCCAAATTGACTAAGACTTTCCGGCAGAATAATTTCACTGAAAGATTAAGAAAGTCAAATCATTCTTAGGATCTCTATCATGTCTGAAATCTCTTTATTCCACATATGAATTCCTTTTTTCCTTTTAAACTGATGCATGCACCAAAGCTGAACCCAATGCTTTCCCTCCCAGCTGTTACAGTTCAGCTGCTCCCCTCTCACCTTAAAAACTTTTTAGTTTTTTTTTTTCAAGATGAGAGCCTGAGAGAAGTTAGCTGGAACGTAAGTGCTCTGCTTTTCCCTTTTATTATCACAAGGGACGGCTGCACATGGATTTCAAATTTGTTTCAGCTCTTACTGGGAGCTCTTTGCAACCTGAACAGGGATTGATTGTCTGTGAAGAGGCTCTGTGATAACAAAGGCAGAAGTCAGGCAGGGAAGGTCTGACACGTGAGCTGTCAGAGGTGGTGTCACTGCCAGCTGACCTATCATACGACCGCCAGCAGCAGTCAAATGTAGCCCTGCTTGGGAGGTTCTAGTGCCCTGCTCCCCGCTAGTTTGTGCTTGGAAACAGATTGACTAACATAACAGAGTGATTTTGTAATCTGTCATAATACCATAAGCTACAGATCCACAGACTTTGACCCCTCACAGGTATAATGAGCTCCTTTATTCTGCTGCACATGCTCTCTCGATGGGGGAGAGAGAAGGGAGCTTTTTCTAATTATATATCCAAAGCATATGTTTTGCCCAGAAACAAAGCATTATATTCATTAGTAAAATCCTATAAGCTAGGCTCTTTTTATTAGCCAGTTAACTAATTGACAGTTAAGAACGTGTATTAATATCATGGTGTAACCATGTAGTCACTTAATCTGACAGCTTTATTAAAATCATAGGATTGCTCTTCTAACTTGCTACAGTGAAGGGCTGTAACATTTGCATTAGAAACCTTAGTGTTTGGAGGTATATAGCTTAGCTGTGAACAAAAATCAACATAACAACACACAAAGTGTCAGCCTAGTGTCGGTCTGTGTTAATCCTTAATCCTTTGTCAGCGTTGGAGAAGTTCACTAAAGGTCCTTGCATTGATCTTTAAAAATCAGTACTATTAATTTAAAATGGGGTTTAGGGGCATACAAAACCAAATGTTAATACATTATTCTTTTTCCTTACTGCATGGGAGGATTGTCTTATAGCAAAATGCAGGGCATTACACACCTGGAGAACTAATGTGAAATGCTTGGTGCAGTTTGGGCAGGGGTTGTATGTCATGTCAGGGAGGGGGGCAGCCCAAGTACAGCTGTGGATGTGGCAGTGAACACAGCCCGTCCATTTCCTAAGGTAGTTCAGAAAGGTAAATGACCTGTAAATGGAAAAGCTTAGAAGATAAATACTGGTAATGGAATCAATGTCGCTATGGTATGATGATATTATACAAAACAATCTTACATCCTCACCTCACCAAAGCAATAACTCTCCATAGTAGCCCATGTTTGAAAAGGTTAAGGTTGCAGATTTTTGTCATGAAGTGTAGTGCTTTCATGGTGAATGATAATGAAAGCTCTACAGAATCACATTATTCCTTTCATTGAGTTTGCACAGCCTCTGCATCTGGTTTACAGATCTTTATCACCTAGTGCCTAACATAAGAAGGAGAATACAAAACAGGTCTGTGTTTGTCAGACTGATAGCTACAGAACAACAACAAAAAAAAGGAAATAATTGGAAACCAGTGAATGAAACATAAATATGAAACTAGACCTTTACTTCATACAGATTGATAGACACCATGGTAAAAAACCCAGAAGCTTTAAAATGCACCCTTGCTGAGCAGCAAGGTTGCCCACTGTCTGGGCATGCCTTCCCCATTGCAGCTGTGAGAGTTTTGTCTGCCTGGGCTGGAGCTACTCTGCATTTATGGGCCTGGCATGAATCACTATGTGGTCAGGACTGCCTGGACTTGTGGCCTGCACTATTCATAGCAAAGTTGTGCATATCCCCATCCTCGTTAGGCTGGGCGAAATCCATCTGATTCCAGCCCTTACCTGCACTCCCTGCTCTCTGTCCCTGAAATGCCCATGACCATTATTTTAGCTCAGCACACAGAAGACCAGAATCTTGCACCAAAGGCCATCTTACTCTTGATGCCCTGGGTACATGACTTGGGCAGGCACTCAGTGTGCCCAGAGGTGAGCAGCTATAAGCTGCTGATGTTCTGTTCTGTCATGTGCTGTCCCAGCTCCTCACTAGCTGCAGCTGCCCCGTACTGGGAGAGTCACAGGCTGGTCTGCAGCTGTGATGCACTGAGACAGTTTTAGAGCATTCCCTGCCTCCAACGCTTAGGAAAGAGCCTTCACCTCCTTCTTCATTCATTACATACTTCCCATCTTTTACCATGGGCAGCATAGGAATACGGATCACAGAACTGTGTAGCCAGACTGATCTCGCAGAAGGATCTCATCTGGAATAGGTGGAACAAAGTGGAGATCACCTCGGCTAAAGAAGATGGATTTGGGCTGGACATTCCTGATGCACAAGCAGCAAAATCAAAGTGTCTACAAGAGATTGTTGATTACACTGCATGCAAGAAGGCTGTTAATGAAAAAAAAGGTAGTTTTTTGAATCAAGGAAACCTCTCTATGCAGTGGGCTGAACACATGAATACAAGCACACACAGGGCAGAGGCAAATAGGAGAGACCACACGAGCCTTGCCACCTCCTTTCTCTGCACCCTTTCTTGCTGCATCTAGTGCTCCGATGCTAGGTTTATTCAGGACTATGTCCTTACCTATCCTTTTAGTATCCATCCATGGATCTATTGTCCATCTAATTCCTTAATCAATTTGCTGACAACATGTCCTTCCTAAGCCACCTCCTCTGTGGAGTCCCAGCATGCCTCCTTGCTCCCTGTAAGATCTTCAGATGACCTCCTTGATCACCTCAGTTGTCCTTCCACCCCGTGACTCTTACAGTTCTGCTTTCTATATCAAGGGTGTATATCAACAAGTGTCTGCTTTAGCCACCAATAGTAGGTTCAATCAGTTCAGCCAGTAGGTACAAATTTCAAAGTCCCTTTTACTTTTGCCATGACCTCTGCTAGGAATTAATTGCTTTTTAATCTCAATGAAAACTGATTTTTATCCTTTGCATTCTGATGTTCGTCTAACCCCAGTCACTCTTGACCCTTAAAAATAAACAAAGGACAAAGAAAATCTGAGAGCTATAGTTAATGATAAATTGTTGATGAAAGCTGATAAAAGCTCTCTGGAAGCCTGCACAAGCCTCTGTGCATAACATTGTTGACCAGTGACAAATCCTGAGGCAACAACATGATGCTGTGCAAGGGGAGATTTAGGTTAGATATCAGGAAAAGGGTTTTCACCCAGAGGATGATTGGCCTTTGGAACGGGCTCTCCAGGGAAGTGGTAGCAGCACAAAGCCTGACGAAGTTCAACAAGTGTTTGAACAATGCTCTCAGGCCCATGGTGCAGTCCTTGGGGCTGTCTTGTGCTGGGCCAAGAGTTGGACACTATGGGCCTTATAGGTCCCTTCCAACTTAGGATATTCTATGGTCGTATTCTATGATTCATTGCATTGATTGCTTTACAACCATCTCTTCAACTAATCTTGCACTGGTAGCAGCAAGTGTCAATGGTGTCAATGTGAATTTCACCTGAAGACTGGCAGCATGATCAAGATCATTGAGGAATAAATAAAATGTCAAGGAAAGCCCCTCTTAAACATTGAATCAAGCGAACAGATGACCACTGTATATTGGAGCAGGCTTGTGGGAAGGACGATAATATGTATCACACTTCCGGAGCATTTTCAGAACAGCAAAGGGGTAAAAAATACATCTAATGCAATATCAGAGGTAAAATGAATTAGGTGTTGATAACCCTTGAAAAAGGAAAGGTATTTTGTGAGTTTCTGTGCAAAGACCATTTGAGCTCTAAGCTTCATAATCAGCTTGGAAAATAGTTTAACTCGCAGGAATCTTTGTGACTTACTTCTGTCTTCCACAATTTGCTGAGTCAACTATCAAAACAGATAGTGTTTGGAGAGCTCTGAACAACAAGTGTTAAGCATAATTTGCAAATTATTTTCCATTTCTAAAGGTAGTGTTATTACATTATTTTTAGGCCATGTTTAATAATATAGCATAAATAGTTAATTTAAATACAAAATGTGAAACTCAGAGGGGAAAAGTAGGGGGTAGGACTTTTCAGATAATCCACTTACTGCATCTTTGTTTTGCCTATCCTCATAATACCCCTGAGTCCTAGTTGCTGGATTTAACCATAACACCTACCAATTTCCAGAGAATCAGCAGCCAATCTCTGGCTTTCATTGCTAATATTTCTGGCCTTAGTGCCCTGTGAAGCCCTGCAGCAAAGCCTGCACCTCCTCAAGGGCAAAACCTTCATGTCTGCTCCCTGTGTGATGCTGGGGGAAAGGCAGAGAAAAGGAGAGTGAGAGAGAGAGAGACACAGAAGGAGGGAGGGAGAGATGGGACAGCATTTTGGACCTAGGTTGGTTGAAACCCTCCATCTCTAAAGCACTGCTCAGCTTCAGTGTTGCATCCCCACAGTTAGTCCCCAGCATGCGACATGAAAGAACAAAGGCCAAATTACCAACCAATTTGATTCCTTATGTAACTCCAACACTGGATTTCTGATAAGGGTAAGAATCCAGAGAATCACAATGCAAACATCATGATATACTTACAAGGTGTATAAGCTCTTATCTTCCCTTTTTCCTGGCTCTTTTGGCATCACACTCTATTCAGGAGCATCGTGGGGGTTTTGGGCTGCCACTAACTTTTACAATACTGAGATACAAGCTGCCAGCCATGTGCTCTAGGACCTATTTCCTGATTTTGTCACCTCAGCAGGAACACCATCCCCAATTTGCTGTCATCTGAAACTACCCATCAAATGAAATTCTGCAGTGTTCAGCACACTGCCCAGGAAGCTCCTTTTCCTGATTGTGTTGGTTTTGGCTGGAATATAGTTAATTTTCTTCACAGTAGCTGTATGGGGCTGCAATTTGGATTTGTGCTGGAAACAGTGTTGATAACACAGGAATAAGTGGTGCTGAGTGGTGCTTGCAGGGAGTCAAGGCCTTTTCTGCCTCTCACACCACCCAAACAGTGGGAGAGCTGGAGGTGCACAGGGAGTTGGGTGGAGACACAGCTGGGACAGCTGACTGCAACTGACCATGAGGATATCCCATACTTTATGGCATCATGCTCAGCTTATAAAGCTGCAGGAAGAAGGAGAAAGGAGGGGATGTTTGTAGTGATGACGTTTGTCTTCCCAAGTCTCCATTAAGCATGATGGAGCCTTGCTCTCCTGGGGGTGGCAGAACACCTGTCTTCTCATGAGAAGTGGTGAATGAATTCCTTGTTTCGCTTTCATGTATGTATCTAGCTTTACTTATTAAACTGTCTTTATCTCATTACTTTTCTCACTTTTACTCTCTTAATTTTCTCCCCCATCCCACTGCAGGAGTGCGAGTGAGCAGCTGTACGGGGCTGAGTTGCTGTCTGAAGCCAGTTCTGGTTTCATCAGCCCAAGATCGAATGGGACCTTTCTCCTTTGTAGGATCATGTTACATGTGTTCCACAGCTCAGGACTACAGTTCTGGACAATTGCTAGTTTTATCCCCATCAAAAGCAACAGGCAAATACAAAGAACACAGGTCCATTGGGGTCCCTGGGTGGATTAATGGGCCATTAGTTTTAATCTGGTGTCTCTGTCAGAAATAAATGAAATAGCAGAAATAAAAAGCGTCAGTGAGAACAGCAGTGGTGTTTGCAGAGAAGTGGGTGCAGGCACTCGTTTGCCTTCATGGAACTAGCTACAGGCAGCTTTCTTCCCACAGTGTATTTCCCTTCATGAAAGTCTAATTTTGGTTCATGGCTCTTCAGGTTGGTCACACTAAACTTTTGTTGACTGCAAGTAATGGGAAGAATGGACCATCTTGTGCCACAGGACTGCTACAGAGAAAGAACATTTCTAAAATAGCTGGGCCAAGAACAAAGGCTCCTGTGTGACATTGCCTGTGTGACATTGCCTGCAGAGTGGACCAGGAGCAGAATGAAAGCAGGGGTCTGCATGGCCACCTAATACATCCAGGCAGCCTGAAGTAGATCCCAGCCACACACACAGTGCAGATCCTATTGCTTTCCTCATGTCTGTAGCTTTTCCATGGTGACAGGTTCTTCTGAAGCTCTTACAAAGAGCTATTTTGTTAGCAATGCCCATTTCAATGAAATATGCCACGCAAACCTGTTATCTTCTCTCTTTCTCACCTACACACACTAAGAGCCTTCTTCTTTTGTTGTTTTGATGACCCAGATATGCTACATTTACGTAATGCCACACTTCATTTTATTAGGAATGAATAGACCTATAAAACTGGCAAATCATTGGAAATTTATCACCTTCTTATCAGATTTGTTTTGCAACAGCGTGAGCTGGAGAATGTCCCAGCACTGTGTTGGATTGCCTTTGTTGTAGGAAGAGTTATGTAGTAGAAATCTAGCACTAGCAGATTAAACATTAATAGCTATAGTACACAAAGCCTATAGATTGTGATATACGAACTATAACAATCATATTACAACATGTCAACTAGCTAACTACAGAATTGCCAAAACCAAACTAAGAAATAGGATATAGAACCACTGTATAAGAAGATGACCACTTAGTTACAACAGAGCAAGAAAATCAAGCCAATACAAAGCAAGAGGACCCCAGACCACAATATTGCCATTGGTCTGAACTGTTGCATGAGGAGTGAGTAGCTTAGGCTGTAAGAGACTTAATTGCCCAGGAATCCCTTTGTTTAGGGTCCCTCTTTGGAGGTACTCAGCTCGAGCTGCAATGCTGTTAATTAAAAGAACTTTATAGAAAAATCTCTATTTCGCTTATTGATTCAGTGGAAGCCAAGTGTTGAACTCTGTTATGGTGGCTGGTATCCGTAATTTCCATAGCAGTTTGGCAACCCAGATGGGACTCTTAAGTACCCACTATTGGATGTTGGATGCTCTCATCTCCGAATGTCCATCTGCTGGCCCTGGGCAAGTTTATCCAGGAACTTTTGAGACAGAAGGCACTGACTCATTACTGACAAAATTCCACTACTAAAATCTGGATATTCTGCCTTCAACAGGGTTCAAGCTCCTGCTCAGAAGGAAGGTAGGTGTGCATGGCTTGATTGGAGTAAGAAACACAAATTTGGCATACAGGTATGGGGAACATACTCAGAATAGAGAAGAGGATGCCCTTAACTGAGGTACTAGAAAATTGGAGGAAAAGAGATGGCACCGCATCTGTCAAAAACTTGAGCAAATAGCATTGCCAGGATGAATGGGTGGTGATGACCGGAAGGAGGGGTGTGTGCGCGCGCGTGTGTGTGTGTTGGTGTGGCCCTATGAAGGATCCTTTGACCCAAAGAAATTAACTTCACTATGACATATTCTAGATGATTCAAAACCTTATCAAATGGATTTTTGGTATGCATTGGACAATTTGGCACATGACTGCCCAATGGATGTGGTCAGAAAAGTCCACAGAGAACCCAGGTTATGATTCAAACTGCAACAGTCATAAGTGATCCAACTTCTGCTCCACACTCTGCACTCCCCTCTCTGCTTTCTTCTAACCTCTGTTTTGCTGCTGTTCCTGCCACTCCTCCAGCTAATGCTTATATGTACTAATGTTCTTCCAAATCCAGCTACAAAACAGCCTGGAGGACGAGGAACAAAAGCTCCTGCTCTAGTATTGCATGTATTTACTAATCAACCCTGGAATTCAGGAAATCATAGAATCATAGAGCAACCGAGGGTGGAAGAGAACTTTAAAATTCGTCTGGTGCAGCCTTTTGTAGGAAAGGGAGCCTAGATGGAATCATCTAGAAGCCTGTCCAGTCACATCTTGCAACAGGACCTCTACCATGTCCCTAGGGAGGCTGTTTCAGTAGGTGATTGTTCTCACTGTAAAAAAATGTTTTTCATACATCAAGATGAAACATAAGCTTAATAAGTTTTACGCTTATGTTTATGTGGTGTTTATATTTGACGGATGGGAAGAAATACATAAAGCTGAACTTGCAAAGGAAAAGAAACAGGAAAAGCAAGAAGAAGCTAGTCTTTTAGTGGCAGCACCCACTAGTTAGTTGCACAGAGTTTGCAACTAACAGGATGAGGGGGTAGAGGTAGGTCAGATCAGAGGTTTGAAAGAGGAAGGAGAAGACTCGGAATCACCTGGGAGGAAAAGCATCATTACTGAGGGAAACTTGGTCACTGGCAAAGAAAATGCCTGCTTCATCCCAGGGGGCCTCAAAGGCAACAGGACATGAGAGAAGGAAGACAGGAATCATGAAATAATCGGCAATTACTGAAGGCAGGGGTCTCAGAAGACTGTGAAAATTGGAGTCTGTGGGAAAGAAAAGCTCTGCTGAATCAAAAAGGACATATACATACTACTTATGAAAATAGAAGGAAAGGAAGTTAATTTTTAGTTGATAAGGTGAACAACATTATAACTTGTAAATTATTTCCCAAAGGGAACTGTATCACAGGACAAGGTGTTAATTCAAGGAGTAACAGGAAAAGCAGAATATGTTTTAAGTAAACCATTACTACCAATGACAGGAAATAAAGGGAAGCAGGGAAGATTGTGTCCCCATCTTGTTTATTACGAAGAGATTTCTTCCAAACGCTGTACATACAATTACATCAGGGGTACCAACTGCACAATCGTAACGGTATGTGTAGCATCTGAAGCTCAGGATCCCGACATGAAAATACCTAAGCCCCTGGAAAGAGGTGCCTACGGAATCGCAGAGTGAACCGGGAGCAGAAGCGGGACTGCCGAAATACGCCTGAAAACAAAGGCGGGGAGCGCCCTCTGCTGTGGAGCACCATCCCATCCCCGGCAAAAAACAAGATCAGCACTTCGCCCAAGAAATCTTGGAAGTCTCTCAATTCCCATATAAACCACCAGTGTCACTAGCAAGAAAAAACAAATTGGACAAAGATGGGCATCCTGAGTTTCAATTTGTTCTCGATTCAAGAGCAACTAACCAGTATGTCATTGTTTCACACCCCTCGGTGCTAGATCCCTTGCTTGCACTCTGGCAAATCCTGCACTGGTGTATGTGTTTTACCGTGACTGATTTGACTGCAGTGTTCTTCAGTATCCCCACACATGAAGAAAGACATCCCTTGTTTGAATTCTCTTGGAAGAGACAACAGTTGATGTGAACTCGTCTTCCCTAGGGGTTTAATGGGTCCCCCACTATATTTTCTAGATATTAAAAAATTTCAGGTATATTGAGCTACTTGGTGGATGAGTTTTAGTGAAATATGTAGATGATTTATTTACTGATAACTAGTAGAAATTGTAATGACTGTTTAAAAGGTATTATACATTTATGTACTGCCTTAGCAAGAAGCAAGGGTGCATTTCCATGCAAGCTCCAGATGTGTCAGATGGAAGTACGTATAATACTGTATCTCAGATTCATTTTAAAGGAAGGACAGCAGGTAACGGATGCAGGAGTAAAAGCTATACATAAATGGAATTCTTCAGCCAGTTACAAAACCTTCCCAGCTATGAGGTTTTTTTAAGTTCAGTGTTTTTTTTCTACTGTGGGTACCAGCATGAGGGGAACTAATCTAATCTCTGACAGAAGTGACAAAAAAAAAAAAAAAGAAGAAATAGAACCTATTACATGGGAGCCAGAATGGGAAAAAGCCTTCAGAACTATAAAAGGGGCCTTGTCTTTGGCTTCAGCTTTAGAACTTCCAGACTACACAAAGCATTTGATTCTTATATAAAGATGAGAAAAAGAGTGGCTAGTGGAGTGTTAAGGCAGAACTCAGGACCTCACCAAAGACCTGTGGCATACTATTCTGTCCAGCTGGATCTGGTGGCATCTAGAGATCCAACAGGCTCTAGATAAGTGGCAGTGGCAGATAAAACAGTAGAAAAGGTCAATATTTAGTATTAGGGCACCCAGTTCTGATCTATGTGCCACATGAAGTTGAATTACTACACAAGCACTATGCAACACACTTGTCTCCCCAAAGAGCACATAAATACAAACTAACTCTCCTGAATGCAGATAATGTGACTCTAAACAGGTGCCATACACTGAACCTGGCAACATAACTACCAATACCTGGAGAAGGGGAAGAGCATCACCAATGTGACATGCCAATCCAGACTATTAGTAAGGCATGAGCAGATCTCGCAGACAAAACCCAGATCTTGTTTTATTCATGGATGGATCAATATTCTGTGATTCTGTGATTCTGTGATCCTACTATGTATTTACATGGTCAGTGAACGACTGGATATGCAAATGTGGACCAGTGGCAGGTTGCAGATGCCAGACCCCTTCTGGACACAAGGGCTGGACAGAAGGTGCAGAGATAACTGTGTCAGCCTGTGCAGCTTAGCTGGGAAACAGAAAGCAAGCAACTATCTATACAGATCCAAGCTGTGCTTTTGGCAGATGCCATGCAAAAGGCATATTGTAGAAAGAACGGGGATTTCTCACCTCCTCGGGAAAAGCTATGGCTAATGGAACAGAAATTCAGGACTTGTTGGACACAATTCAACTTCCCAAAGAAATTGCTGTGGTTTGCTGTCCGGCCTGTACTAGGGTCACGACTGTAATCGGCAAAGGAAATACTGTGGCTCAACAACCTGGGGTGGATACTGTGACAGTTATCTCAGATAGGACCTCATGGCCCAACGGTGACCATCCAGAACAATTATACCAACCAGATATGCCACATGAAGAAAAGGAACAGTGGGGAAAGTGAGAAGCAGTGGAGGATGAAGATGGAATATGAACAACAGGGGCAAAACCTGTCTTACTGAAGAAATAGTTGATAACTGGATGGTTCCATGATGAAGCTCATGGAAGAATGGAAGCAGTACCTAATCAAGTACAGCAAGTATGGGCAGCCCAGGATGTCTATGCAGCTGCTTGAAGAATTTTAATACGTATCCCACCTGTCAAAAATTCTTACATATAAAATTGAATTGCGAAATGAACCATGTTTTTTCCATTCCAAAGACCACAAATATATGACGCTGATATGCCTGTGGTGTGTGGATATAAACATTGGCCAGTGAGAGTAAACAAATTTTGTTATCTTTCATGAGGGGGAGCATGTACAATTATTACTACCAGCTGTTGCATGTAGATTGACCAGAGTGGAAAGACCTCAGCCAATGTCCAGAAGTTGCAAGAATGAGTAAAATTATTGCATAAAATAAAATTGGACAATACTTCAGCAAGATTCCAAGAAGTATGGTCACTCCACCAGTACTTCACCAAGGAGTATTGGCTCACCTCCTGTGTACCAGATTAGGAACCTGGGCAAAATGAATCCTCTATGGATTATTCCTTTTTTAAAATGACCTTTGAAATACTGTTTGTTTGTATTCAATATTCTAACACTTGCTGTACTCAACTCTACCTTAGGGGCTACAAATATTCTGCTCCAATATAACAGAAATGTTAATAAAAATAAAGGAAAGATTGCAGGGGAATGTGTTAAACTTAGCACTAGCATGTTAAACATAATTAGCCAGAGTACACAAAGGTTATAGATAGTCGTATACAGACTGTAACAACCACATTAGAGCATGCTGAATACCTAACTACAGAACCAGCCAAAAATAACCTGGGAAGATGTGAAATAGGATACAGAACCACTGTATATTGTGTGAGAGGATGATCACTTAGCAACTGCTAAGTAATGAAACAGCAGGAAAATCAAACCAATAAAAATCAGGAAGATCCCAGACTCCAATATTACCACTGGTCTGAACAGCCATGTGAGGAGTAATGACTGCCTGCTTCAGTGGAAGCCCAGAGTCGAATCCTCTTAGCGTGGCTGCTCTTCATAATTTCCATAGCACCATCTGCTGCCCAAACATTACCTCTGGAGATGCCTGCTCTCCAGACTCTCAGCTTCAGGAAGGCAGTCCACCACCTCACAGATTAGGAGGGTTGAGACACGTGGGACACAAATTCCCACAGCTCTAGGCGTATCTGTCAGGTTGTAATTTTCATTTTACAATCATTCCTATTTGGAAAGTACATATCTGTTACAGCTGAATTGTTCCAAGTTTGTTCCTATTCACTAAACCAGTCTGACTGCCACCTTTGGCACCACACCAGGTTTGTCACTGCTTTTCTTCCACAGAGATTATGGGATCTTGTCAAAGAGCACTTTCTTCTACCAGTAACTTGGGTCCCTGGCTTGCGTGGTTAGCAATTAAGGTAGGATGGAATTCAGCCGCCTGCATTTTTGTAACTAAGCCTGATAAAAGCCTGAAGGTGCACACTTGGTAGAGGTAAATCAGCAGCCAACAGCTCCCACGAGACTAGAAACATCACCAGGGGATGTGCAGGAGAGGTGCTGGTGACTGTGAAACCACTGAGCAAAAGACCATGTACCTAACACTGAGTAATTTGAACCTGGTCCAGGGTGCTGAAGGGAAGGCAGGCGGATGGCAGAAGTGTGCCATGAGACCCTGGGAGCAGCCCCCACAGCGGCAGAACCCATCTCTGCAGGCCCTGCCCACATGGAAAGGCCCGATACAGCTAGTAGCATGACAGAACTGTGTCACAAAAAACGCCACTTTTGTGAGTTGACATGATGGGACTTTAAAGTATTTTGAGAGCATTTGGGGAAAACCAAATTCCACTATGTTAGAAACTGTTATCTACTCAGGAGAGCCCATGCTGTTTTCTTCACCTCCAGTGGACCAAGTTGCTCCTCAAATCCAAGCAGCTGGGGTTGCTTTTACCTGGGTGACCTTACAGACAGGCCAAAAAGCAACACCGCTTCTTCCTTTCCCCTGGGAAGCAAGGGATCACAATCACTTTTTTCCGGGAAATTGGGTATGAAAGGAATAGCACTCAAATAAACCACTGGTGTTTAGGCCAGAATGGTCCCTGTTCACTACTATTCCATTATGGGGCATCCCTCAGCCTGGCTGGAAAACCTGCATACTGGAGCTGATGGCAGGAACTATTTTCCTCAGGCACTCCTTTCCAGTGGTTCCTGGCTAA
Source organism: Pitta sordida (assembly GCA_013390025.1). Classification (NCBI taxonomy): domain Eukaryota; kingdom Metazoa; phylum Chordata; class Aves; order Passeriformes; family Pittidae; genus Pitta; species Pitta sordida. The sequence continues at coordinate 243,290 of WEKX01004422.1, read as the reverse complement.
TAGCTGGAACAGCCTGGCAGGGAGAAAGCAGAGACAGCATGAGGCTGAAAGCAGACCCTTAGGATTCCCTCACTAGGTCAGTTAGTGCTACAGGGAGCCAACCCCCTCTCATGCCGAATGGGCAAAGGAAGGATGTTGTTAACAATGGATAGACAATCTGTAACTGGGTTCCAAAACAATGACATTAAGAAAGCATCTGATCATCTGTAACATGAGCAATACCTGCTTTCCTCCTGATTTGGCGGCTGTGATCAGCTGAACACATAGACCAGAGATTTTCTACAGGGCACTTACTCACACTGCCTCCTGTGCGGATTTTACTGTGTCTAGTAACATCTTAGCTCATCCGCTGCCTGTCTTTCAAGCTGGTGCACTCACAAGCCTTCCTCATCCAACAGGCTGCTTTCATCAAACCTGTAGGAATGCAGTCGTCTTTGGGAGCTCTGTCCCTTTATCTGACTGAAGTAACAAACTCAGCAGATGAGCACAGCTGGAGAAAGAGCATTTCTGCAGCTTACAAAGTTGGTCTGACTAAATGCGTAGGTTTTTACCTGTCTTACGTCCTATTTACTGTACAGAAGCTTTTCACTGCCTCTCTGTAAAGCATTAAGGACTAGAAAACCAGAGGGAGGTGAGTTTCATGCATTCAGGGATCTTCCAAGACAGCTACTGCAAGAGTTGCCATCACTGCAGAGGGTCTGCAGCGCTCAGTGTGTATAGTAAAAGACATAGAAGGAAATACCTTAAACTTAGCTTATGAGCCCGACAAGGATCTGACTGAAGAGATTACAAAGAGTATCAATGAAAAAATAAAGGATCTTTTACTTAAAAAACTTTTTAATTAACACAAAATCTCTTCTCAGAAAAATAAAGTGATTTCTTCCATTCATGGATGACCTTTATCTTCACTTCCCACATCAGTCTTTGTTAATGTTGGGACATGGTTTGATCCTGGCTGGATGCCAGAGATTCACCCACAACCTCTCCCAGAAGGAAAAAAAAAACTGGAAAAAACTTATCACAAGCAAAACAAGGCAAGCTACAAGTGAGACATACAAAGGAATTATTATTAACTAACAAGATCAGAGCTTAATGTGAGAAGCATCATTTTAAAGGCAACCTTTCCCCCCACCCCTCCTTCTCTTACAACAGATCTCATATTCCCTTTTTCTTCCAGGAGAAAAAAGGAGGAACAGAGATAGGGGTGAAACCAGGCTTGCTGGTATTTCTGACCATATCTAGGGTAGGAACCATCTCTCTGCCCTTCCATAAAGTCTCCTCTCTCTCTTTCTCTCACGAGAGGAAAAGTCTTTAATGACCCTTTCCCAAGTGAGATCTTCACCCAGGGACGACAGCTCTTCCATCCTCTGTTGCCCAGAAGTCACAGCACAGGATGCAGTCTTTTAAGCACTGGCTTTGCTGCTTCATTATGAGCCCATCCCAAAGTAGATAGTTCAGATCCTACCACAATGCAATTCTGTCACAAAACGTCTGTCCAAAGGATCTCTGCCAAGCTCAGCTCTGGATCCGTGTTTCTGGGCTCTCAAAACATCTGCAGCTGTTGCAGCATGATTCTCCATCTTCAGTCGTGGCCTCAGGTGGATTCTGCATCACTGGTTTCTCTCTCTCTATTCCATAGGTTTGCAGGGAGACAGTCTGCTTCACTATGGTTCATTCTATGAGCAGCAGCAAGACACCTGGAAAAAAACACCTTTCTACCCCTTCTCTGGTCAGCCTGGCCCCCCAGGCCTCATAGCTTCAGCTTCTCACAAAGAGTCTCTGCTCTGGCCTGTCTACTTACTAGTTTTTTTTTTCCTTTCTCAAATATGGTATTCACATAGAGGCGTCTCTATCTGTATGACCTTGATTTCCATGGCAGCGATGGAGGCCCAGGCAGGAGCTGCTAACCCCCTCGCTGCCAGAAGAAAAAAAACCAAACTGGGACACTAAGGTATGCCTAATGCTCCCCTTGCACAGGATGCCATTGCCACTTCTGTCACATTTTCCCATAGTCAGAACTTACAAATACTGAAGCTGTGAGATTTTTATGAGACCAGGGTTCTGAGTGGCTGCAAGCTGGACCACAAAGCTATAGAGATGGGCATATTCTCACAAACGGGCTTGATTAGCAACCTTGGAAACATCAAAGAGGTAGGTTGCCATTAATGATGTGACAAATCACAGTGGCTGCCCTTTGATTTCACACCTTTAGGGTCACAGCCCCTTGTAGAGTATGATAGTTCCTGCAGCTGGATTCAGATTTAGATACATTGAGATACATTTTAATTGTTCGCTCTCACATGGCTGCTGAGGGTTCACCCTCCAAATCCAGAAAACTTTATTGTCTAAAATACTTTCTTTATGCCAGGCTTTTCTCGGTGGTGCCAAGCAACAGGACAAGAGGCAGCAGGCAGAAAATGATGCACAGGAAGTTCCACCTGAACACGAGGAAGAACTTCTTTACTGTGTGAGTGACTGTGCACTGTGACAGAAAGGTTGTGGAGTCTCCCTCACCGGAGATATTCAAGAACCATCTGGACATATGCCTGTACTGCTGAATGGATTCAGTGGGACCCTGATAGGCTGGAAAACTGGGTGGAGAGAAACCTAGGGCAAGTGTAGAAATAACCCCAAGTGCTAGCAGAGGCTGGGGGTTGACCTTCTAGACAGCTGCTCTGTGGAGAAGGACCTGGGAGTCTTAGTGGAAAACAAGCTGACCACAAATCAGCAGTGTGCCCCCGCAACCAGGAAGGCAACATGTACCCTGGGGTGCACCAGAAAGAGTGTGGCCAGCATATTGAGGGAAGTGATTGTTCCCGTCTACTTGACCCCAGCGAGGTCACACCTGGAGTTCTGTGTCCAGTTCCAGGTTCCTTAGTACAGGAAAGGCAAGGAGCTGCTGGAGCAGGTCCAGTGGGGGGGCACAGAGATGATTAGGGATCTGAGGAGAGACTGAGGGAGCTGAGCCTGTTTAGAGAGGAGAAGGCTGAGGGGCCTCATTAATGTATATAAATATTTCAAAGGCGAGTTCCAAGAGGGTGATGCCTGACTTTTTTCCGTGGTGCCCAGTGACAGGAAGAGTAACAAGGGCCGTACACTAAAACACAAGAAGTTTCACCTCAACACAAGGAGGAGCTTTACGCAGGGGGTGGCAGAGCACGGGAACAGGCTGCCCAGGGAGGCCGTGGAGTCTCCCTCTCAGGAGGCATGTAGGTGTTCCTGTGCCACCTGCTCCAGGTGACCCTGCCGCGGCAGGGGGGTCGGATGTGACGATCTCCAGAGGTCCCTTCCAACCCGAAGGATGCTGTGATTCTGTGCCACACGCTCCGGGACGTGTGGCACAGAATCACTGGCGCAGGAGCTGCAGCGGGTTCCCCGCCGCGCTCGCCCCCGGCCTCCCCCATCCCGGTACCCTGACCCTGATTCCGGGATGCTGGGGAGGATCCAATCGGCAGCCGGGGCGGGCCCGTGACGCCACCGGGTCTATGGTGGCTGAGCAGTGACACGTCTCCTTCGGCCCGGGAAGGGGCGGGGGAGCGCGGGATCTCGCGGGATCCCGGAGCACCTGGATCGGCCCCGGGGCGGCGACACCGGGGGGGCCGCCG
>WEKX01004422.1:184799-239612 GCA_013390025.1 Pitta sordida | reverse complement strand
CGGGGCCGGGGGGGGCCCGAGGAGCCGCCGCCCCCAGAGCGCGCCCGGCTCCTGCAGAGTCATCGCCGCGCCGGGGCCGGGGCTTTGTTCGGGGCTGGGGTTTGGTCCTCCCGTGCCTTCCCGGGGTGGTTCAGGGCGGATGACCTAAATTTTAGTCGTGGGGAAAAGAATGAAGCTTTAGAGTCGAGGGCAAAGAGGAAAAGTTATCGGGCTCTGCTTTTATGTGCGGTAAGGTCACAGCGAGTGTGAAAATAGGGATTCAATTTTTTTTCCATTAGGAGTCGTGGTTAAATGTCCGGAGGGTCACGTGTCAGTCCCACCCTTGGGGTGATGGTTTGTGTCTCCGAGCAGTGTCACAAAGTTTCTCTTCAATAGTTCGTAATTTCATTGCCGCAGTAAATCCCCTTCTTATCTTTACTGTCTCCCTCTATTCTCTGCAGGAGAAGGCGTTTTGGTATATAGGGCGCGCAGGAACGCATTTTTAGCTGCAATTTAGAGATTAAAAAGGCGGTAGAACTCGTGTTTAAACGCTGAGCAAAACAGGGTTGCTTGATGCTGATTCTCATTGCTGAAACCTACCGGGCTCTTAAGAACACTTGTGCTTTGCAGTCTGAGAGGAATCCCTTTTGTTCCCCTGCATCTCTAGGTACAGAATCTGGTGGCTACTTAGTGTTTTTCATGCCTTTAGAAGTGGCTTGCCAGGTTCTGCTTAACTCAGTTTTATAGGTAGAAGAAATACTCATCAAGGAAATCTTACTTCTGTACCTTCTGTAAGGAGTAAAGCAGAACAAATGTTGTTTTGGTGCTAAATTATAGCTGTTCCCACTCTTGGTTGCTGACAGACATGCCTGTGGCTTCTGCCAGGGCCCTTGGCAGAAGAAACTCTTTGGAGGACTGGTGGCTGCCCTTCAGATACTACCTGTTGTACGGCAGAGCAGTTAGCTCTTTCTGCTGAAAAGAGGGGTTTCTCTGCCTCCTCTTTCTGACTCTTTTAAGAGGGAGGTGTTACTGTTGTTGAAGATGTTTTGTAATCTTTGAGGTGTTTCTAAGGAGCAGGGGATCTGAGAGAGGTTACTTCTGTAACCTTTCTCAAAAACTCAGTATTTTTATTTTATTTTGTTCTGGTGAAGGGTGTGAGGCAGTGGGGGAGAAAATATCGCTTTCTCTTGAATAATGTTTTACTTCCTCCGTAGTTCTTAGGAGCTGCTTCTTGGGAAAATGGTTGTGATTTACTTGAGATGCTGTGCAGAATCGTGTGGCCAGCAGGGACGCTCAGTGATGTGAACTTCAGTTTCAAGGAGCTGACAGAAGCAGGAAAAGCTGTGCAAATGCTGTCAAACTTGGAAACACTTTACTCGCCTTGTGTATTTGATCTTCGGATATCCTTACAGAATGGCAGAAATGAAAACCTGACTTTGGAATATGGCTATATGAATTTTAGCAAGCTTCCAGTTAGGCCTGCTGTTAAACATTGCTAATTTTTTTCCCTCCAGTCAGCATTGTCCAGTGTATGGAGAGCCTGCTGCACATTATTCTGTAGTTAGTGCAAGATTCTTACAAGTCTGTATCAAATCATGCTTTCCAAAACAAAAGGTGAATTTTATTATGCTATTGGTACAAAAAAAAAAATATTCAGCTAGGTCAGAATCACCAGGCATGACAATGAATGGAGATGAAAGAATGATTTCTGTGTCATAATTGTCTTAATGGATTTTAAAATGTGAATGTAGTCCAATTTTCAGCATATGGATTAATAGTGTGCCTGCAGTCTCCTCATTGAGTTCTGTTCTCCAGGCTCTTTTTAAATGAAGAGTTGAGATGTTGTGCAGATCAACATTTGGAACTAATGTTGATCTCCTAAGTGGGATATTACTTAGTGAGAACATTGTGACGTTCGAGTTGTTTAAGTGTTTGGCTCTTGGGCAAGTCATTTCCAGCAAAATCCCCTCAGTAGTTTTTTCACAGCTTTTTGTGTTAATTCAACCATATCTATTCCAGCATTTGAACCAGATTTCAGGAATAAATTAAGATCTTGTAATGATGCAAAGTATGGATTGTTTAGCCATGACTTCTTGTTTTCAGAATAATTCGTTAGTTTAAAAAAACCTGTCTTGAGAAATCTTCCAGCACTGCTAGCTCCTGATTCCTTTAATGAGCAAGAGTATCTGGATGTTGATATGAGATGTTTATTTTTATGCTTATTTAGAGCAGGATTTCCAGTCAGTGGGGCACTGTCCTGGGCCAGACTGAATAAGCTCTGCCAAGGTGTCTGCTCATGGTGTGTAGGACCAACTAACATTTTTGTTCTGGAATTATGTTTTGCTCTACCTGTGCTAGCAAACTCAGCCTTTGTGGCCTTTGGTGGACTTGGTGAGATGCAACTGGACAGGTGAGCTATTTCAGCTCCATCTGCAGAAGAAGCCAGAGCAGAGTGAAAAGACCAGACCGGAGAGAATTTTTGAGGCAGATAGGATGCCTGTCCTTATTGCTTCAAAACCGTTTTGCAATGTAGACCGGAGCATCCAAAAGCAGATTCCTTTTTTGGTAAAAGCTAGGTTGGAAGATGAGCTTCAGCCACATTGTTTTGTAAGAGCGGACTAGAGTTAGTCTGAAGCAAGAGTGAAATGCTTATAGCAGGGAGGGTGTTGCCTTCTACAAATGCATGCCATGAAGTGATGGTACATGGTGAGGAAGAGGAACAGCAAAAATCTGAGGATTGCTGATGGCCTGTAGTATTATAGGAGCTGTTCTGTGCTGTAGTTTTGTAGTAAATGCTCCTAGAGTAAATAAAACCCCCAAAACCTTGGTGGTGTTTTTGCCACAGTGAAGACTGGACAGTAAGACTGTATCTATATTGCTTTATGACATCAAGGAAACTCAGAATATGTTACCTAATGTCAGATTTTTAGTAGTATACTTTTTCGGTGAGCTGTTAAGGTTTTGCTCTTATTGCTTCTTAAAATAAACTTCTGAAAGGGCTTTACTGTCGTACTGTTGGGTAGAGCAGCATGATTTAACTTGTGTTTCAAAAGTCCTGAGTAAAATTTGAGCTGCTTTTATTTCCTGGGTGTCTAAACCTGCCTTCTCCAGACCTTATGAGAGTCCATACAAAGTGTTGCTGCAGCCTGAGCAGTACTAATATTTGGAGAGTTTTGCTGTGGTGTGCTAGTCACCTTGTGAACTGTCCTATAATTTCATTACCTCAGTTTTGATAAACCAAACAAGCAGAAAATTAACTTTTTTAACCAGATTTGTCTCAATGACTTCACCTCCTTGGTGAGCTAATAAGGCTCTTACAAAAGGTTAATTGTTCAGCTTTGTGTCTTGGGCTGCAGTTTTGTGACTGCATCAAGGTAGCAGAGCTCTGACAGAATGTCTTGTGTTTCTTGCCAAGCGGCGCTCCCAAACAGTGTGGAGGGTTGGAATAAACTTATTTTAGCTAGGATTAATTGTTAATTAATTGCTTCTTAACTAGAAAGTACAGTAATCTCTCAGTACTTCACGCTTTGAGTTTCACGCCCTCACCTCCTCACCATATTCTTTTCAGCGAAGACGTCATACTCTTCCCTTGATTCTTCACAGTGTTTTCCCGTCAGTGCATGTGCAGAGACCCTCTGCCACCCCCCGGGCAGGACTGGCGTGCCCCATGGGGTGGGGGAGTGGTGCCTCTCGCTCGCTTGGGGACTACCCAGAGTTTGCTCCCTTATGGGTGTTGCAGAGGTTACATGGCGAGGAAGGTTTATGACACAGTGTTAATGGCTTATTGCAGCTTATTATTAGGCACAGTGCTGTGGTGCTGCGATGCAGCACAGTCCTGCAGCGTGGCAGGGTCCCTCCGTGGAGTGGCACGGTACCGCAGTGTGGCAGGGTCCTGTCAGGGTGCGGCATGGTGCCGTGGTGTGGGCGGCGAAAGCTGAGAATCCCTGTGCCAACGGCACTGCTGCAGGGAGCCCCACAGATTCCCTGGGATTCCTTGGATAGGGAGGGGACAGAGAAGATCCCCATCACTCCCCTGTGGCGTGGGGAGGTACCAGGAATGCCCCCCAGAGCTCCTGGGCTGAGGAGGGCAGGGAGATGGCCGTGGCTTATTTGCATGTTCATGATCCACCACTCTTTGCAGATTTCAGCTTTTGTGGCACTGCCATGGTCCCTCATCCCCCGCAAAATTTGAGGGGTCACTCTGTTTTCTTCAATGGGAATTTTAAAGTTGTTTTTCAGAAAGTTAATTGTGAGAGTTAAGAAAAGATGCTTTTTCTCAGGAGCTGGGAAGGAGGAGTGCCCACTCAAGTATCTTCCTATTGTTGGACTTGCTTTGAACCCATTTCAGTGTGTCAGGCTTTTGTAGATTAAACTTCAGCATCTAGAAAAGAAATGGAGAGCAGGAGGTGAAATGAGTTTAGTTGGGTAATATCCCAGTTGTTGCACAATGCTGTGTTCGCTGAACTTTGTGTACTTTTTGACTTACACCTGTGCTGGTGAAGGAGACTCATAAAGCTGTACTGAAACAGATGGTCACAGATTGTGATGTGTGTTGTTGTTAAGTACATGTATCCAGAAGTTTGTTATTTCATCCATTTTTTTAGTTTGTTTAGGTCTGCATTAAATAAATTATCCTGTTTTAGGGCATTGGGTATTTATGATGTGCTACAAAGCTGCTGGAGAAAATAAATGTCTCTATCCTAAGTCTTTTGCAGCAACTTGAACAAAAGAAAAGGTTGAAAACAGTTCAGAAACCCCAAAGAATAACAACTGTGAATGCAGGGATAATGTTAGTAAAAGCTTGCAGTCTCTTCTCTGAGAGAAAGGAGACTGTAGGAGCTATTCTTCTTGGAACATAGATCTTGCTCCTTGAAATGTAAGAGTAGAAAAAACAACTGTAGGAAAGAAAACAAAAAGAAAAATTGAGGTACTGCATTTTTGTGTCTAGGAAAAAGTATTGATGTGAAATGGTTAAAAGCTGTTCAGTGTACCTTCATTGTAATAGAAATCCATACAAAGTGTGTGTGTGTTTTGTTTGTTTTCAGTTCGTTGGTTGTGATTAGTTTTGGTTGGTGCTTTTTTTTGCTGTTGTTGATCATCAGCCTCTGCTATTTGTTGTCCTGTTACTCACTAACCTTTTTCCCTTCCACTCTCTCCTCTCAAATGTTTCTGAGATACAGCTGAAGTTGTCTTGAACACGGGACTAATACATAGGAAACCATTCCCTGCTAATCTTTAGTTGCTGTGCCTCTAGGAAGTAGCACAGACAGTTTGAGAACCCTGATTTCTAGGCCAGCCTTTTTGTGTTGAGGCTGAGAGGAGTACTGAAATATTTAAAGACCACAACTTAGTAGTTGACTATTAAAAGAGAGAATATAATGTCATGTTGATACCTAATACTATTTTGTTGGGTTTTTTTACTGTATTGCTGTTTGGAAGCAGTAGGAGGTTTTGCATACATCTGTGAATATGTAGTACAGTCTTACCTCCGTATTCGCGGATTATGGGTCTCCCACAGGTCCCGTGAATCGTCCAAGCTGCAAATTAGGTTCACCGCAAAGAACCTCATGAATATGTGGCTGCAAATTGCACAGAAAACCGTGAATACTGTGAAGCACGAAGTGTGAGGAATAACGTGGATCTGTGATCACGAAACATGGCAAAGGGCACAAATACCCATATACGTGACCGTGAATCCCAAGGAAAACTGCAAATAAGGCGAATATGCATTAGCGAATCAGGGTAAAAAGCTGCAAATACACGAACCGGGAAGCTTGAATATGCGAGTACTGCGCCGACTGGGAAAAATCTCACAAATCCGTGAATACTATTCGCAGATTAGGACACTGCAAATCAGTGAAGCTGTGAATATGAAGGCGCGAATGAACAAGGTATTACTGTACTTAGTACTTTCAAAACATTGAGTAGAAGACTTAATCTTAAGTTCTTGTGTCACAGTTCACTATACAGTCATACCTCGTGTATTCATGCCTACTGATTTGCATATTCACAGATTTGCACAATATTTTTCAGCAAATACTGTTCGACTATTCATGGAGTAAATCTGCTTCGCCAATGGGTGGTGCTGGCACTCCCTGTGGGGTGGGACTGTCATGCCCCCATGGGGCCGGGGGGCAGTGCCTCTTGCTCCCTTATGAGTGTTGTGGAGGTTACCTGGAGGGGAAGGTTTATAACATGGAGCTGCGGCACAGCGTGGTCCCGTTCCGCCATGGCAGGCAGCCTGGGCTGCCCAGCTGCCCATGCCAGGAGCAGGGAGTCTACTGTAGTATGTGACATAGTGTGGTCCCGTTCCGCTAGAGCAGGTGGCCCAGACCGCTCGCCCGCCCTTGCCAGGAGCGGAGTGTCCTGCTGCTTCTCCCCCAGGTGTCCTAGCGTAAGGTGCTCTCAAGCGTTTGTCCTTGCCAGTGCCTTTCTGGGGAGCACCTGCAGACTGTGAGTAGGGACTGCCGAGCCCCTGCCCCACCACAGCGCCAGGGCGAGCTTCCCCACCGTGGCGGCAATGCAATCATGCGTGGTGGCAGCGTTCCGGCGGCAGTGGCGGCAAAAGCAGCAGCATGGCTGAAGGGAAGTCCAGGGATTCTTGTGGGTCTCCCCAGTCAAAGAGGGCTCAAAAACGCTTCCCTTTGCTCCCCTGTGCTTTGAGAGGCTGTGAGGAAGATGGTGGGGGCGGGGAGATGGGTGTGGCATATTTGCATATTCATAATGCACCCATGCTCGCGGACTGGGGGGTTTGCAGGACCTGAGGAGACCTGTAATCCATGAATGTGGACGTATGACTGTATTAGGATCCATACTTCTCTGTATACCTGCCCACTGGATATCTTCAGATCTCTCATGTAATAGTGTAAATATGAAGGTTTCCCTGTACTTTTTTTGGTGCATTTTTCATCTGTATATTTTGAGGCAGTCTTCAGAGAGTCATATTAATCCCCTGCTTTAAGATGGAAGTAGAGGAGCTGAGGCTATAAAGTTTATTTGGCTCTCTAAGGACAAACAGTGAGTTGCAACTTGGATGTGACTCAAGTCAGCATAGAGAATGCAGGCACTTGATTCTTCTGTTTGATCTATAATGGAGTAATGAGCACTTGTACCTCACAGCAACTGGGAGAGAGGAAGCAGCATCTCTGCTGCTCCCACTCCTGGTAAAATTCTTCTGTGCTGCCTCTAATCCCTTCATGTGAGATAAGATGGGTTGGAGTGGGTTAATTGTGATTCCTGTCCTTGCCCACAGCTCACTGAAATCTCATTAACCTTACTCCAAAAGTATTTCACAGTGCTTTGGTATTTGGTAATAGAGGATAAAGTACAGGATGCTGGTAAAGGACAGGATAAAAGGACAGGATAAAACCACAGGATGCCATGCTCATCGCTAATGTGATGGATAAGCATGGGTGTGAAAACTTGATATCTGTGAATATAAGCATTTTGTGCCCATATGTGTGTGTGCTTATCCTTTCCTGTTAATATAACCTTTAATCATTGTGTCAGGAAGTGGGAAGAGAGTCAGTGAAAAGCACTTATGCATTTAAGAACTGTTATTACATATAAATGGAGATTTTTGAGGTACTGAGAGATTGAGTGTAACATGGTTGACTTAAACCATTTCAAGTTCAGAAAAATACAGCTTATTAGGTGGCTGTTAACAGGCAGAGTATAATAAAATTGTGATTAATATTAATTAACACTAATCTGATAATTTTTTTACTATGCGTATTGCTATTTTGAAGCAGTAGGATTTTTTGAGAAACATTTGGAGAAGTGGCAAACAACATGAGATGTCACTAGTAATATCTAGCAATTATCTCTAAAAATATTTTTCAAAGCAAAGCTTTTGGACAGTTATCCATACTGCTCTGTATTTGGGATAAAAAAAGCCCTGTCTGGATTTTTTAAAGTATTGTAATCTTATTGTAAGCGCTGTAGCTTCCTACCAGTAAAATAAAATTAATAATCCTTTAATGGAGATTAGTTGAGTAGCTTCAAGACTGTCCAGAACACTTAGCTCTGATGAGCTTTTTGTGGCAAGTTAAAGATCAAGCTATTACAAGAACTTTACTTTCATTACATTTACATGAACATAATTTCTATTTTAAAAAAATTCGACTGCTGTTTTGGAAGCTTATGAATACAGTGTACTAAAAGTTTTATTTCACACCTTGTTCATTTAATACTTGCTGTAAGGATATCTTGACTACTCACATGGATGACACTACACTACCAAGACATACAGGCTATGTGTTAGAGAATATAAATTGGTGCTATTGAAGCTGATCTATTCAAGAGTAAAGTGTAATGGTTCAGTTATGGCTTCATAAGCAGCTAAGCCATTCTTGCAGGAAGAGCAGGAATTTTGAGAGAGGAGCAAGGTAAATGACAAGGAACGGAATCAACAGCGATTCCATAGGGTTGGTAGGGTTTTTTGTTGTTGGGTTTGGTTTTGGTTTGTGTTTTTTTGGTTGGTTGTAGTGGTGTTAGTTTGGGGGTTTAAAATATTTTTTTGAAATTTAATTTTTCTATTTGTTCTTTAAATTCATACCTGTGAAGAAAGAGTCAGATCTGCAGCAACTTGAATACGTATAGCCTGGGACTGCTGCTGCGTTCTTGCACCCTGCAGTGCTGCCTTCTCCTGCTGTGGGGCTTGTAGGCCTTTCCCTCAATTATTAGCCAGGACCTGACACACGTGTCTCCATTTCATGGTGAGGGGGGTCGTGCTGGCTAGAACATACCAAGAACAGGGAGAGGCCCGAAAGAGGTACTTAATTCTTCCCTAAGCAAAAAGATTAGTGTCTGCACCAGATTTTAAATAAATGTGCAATTAAGAAGACTGAAGAGGTGTTTTGAGATTTTCACTTAGTCTTTCCCTTTCACAGGAAATTGCTTACAAGCATTTTAAATTCAGAAGATGCCTTTATCTTGGTTTGCTGGATGAACTATTTGAAACTAGGATATTTGCTAGCATTGTGACTTCTACAAAGGCTTGCCAGTACAGTTTCAAATATCCTTTTTTCTTTAGAAACAAAAGAATGGATATACAGGTCAGATGTCTTTTTTATATGTATTACAGAAGTGTATGCCTTAAGGAAGGAATAACAGGACAAGCATAAATGGTGCTTCCTTTGCATATTCTCCCTGTTTCCAGCGGTTTTCAGTTCAGCAACTCTTTTAGTACAGCATCTGTACCATCCCATGGCAAAGAGGTCACCAGCTCTGCTGCCGCACTCCAAATAATCACCTTTGTTTTGCACTGTCTTCTGATGATCCTTATTTGCTCTCCTGTAACAGGCAGTGAACATTCGGTCCTATCTGTCCTGGCTGTCACTTAGGTTTTCTGCAGCCTTCCATTACCTCTCCTTGCACTTTACTCTCTCCCAGCTGGAAGATTTGTAGTTTGTATTTTGTACATAAATCTTCTCATGTGTTTGATGGCCCTTGTTCACGTTGATCAAATGTTTTTTAGGTGTCCCTCTTTGAGAGGTAGAGACTAGGACAGTAGATCATATTTGAGGTGTGTACATCTTCAAGCTTGTACGTACCTCAAGTTTACGTGGTGGAATAATATTCCCTCCCTTTCCTCATAGGAATGCTCTAAACATTTGTTTTGATTTTTACAAGTGCTAAGCATTCAGCTGAGATTTACATAGAACAGTTTCTCACAACACCAAGATTGCATTCCTGAGAGATAATGGTCAGCCTTAAGCTCGTTGTCGTATATATTAAATCAGGATAGTCTGCATCACTCTTTACATGTTCATACCCTGAATTTTGTGTGCCGTTCTGTAGTCTGCTTGCTTGATCTTTACAGTTCTTCAGGATGCCCTTGTTCTTGTTACCCAGAATAAGTTAATATCATCCAGAAGCCTTATTTTACTGCTCACGCTTTTACACAGGTTACTTATTAATGAAATGTGAATGTTGTGGTTCCAGTTCCTGCAGAGCTCCTAGTGATTTCCTTCTCCTGTGAGAATTGGCCATTCACTTTAGTCACATATTTATTTTTGCAGTTTTCTGATTCTTCTCAGATTCCATTAAAGTTTTGCAATACTACATCTATAGGTTCAGCCCTACTGTAAATTTGATAATTTAGGTAATGTAGCTTAAAAATGAGTGTAGTTATTCCCACTGATGGTTTTGTCAGTGCAAATAAGACAATATGTTAATAGGAAGGGCAAGGTTTTGAAACAGCTTGATTAGGAGTAGTGCAATGTGGAACTGTGGCCTGAGAGCAGCAAGGCTGACAGTAAACAGAAAGTAAGTAAGCTCTGAAAAGAAGATAACTTTCAAGACATTAATAAAAAGGAACATCAGATGATTCAGAGTTGTTAGTAGCAAATGCCACTTTGGTCAGCACACATGTGTGGAACACTGTGAATGAAAGGTTGGGTTACTTTTTGTCCTTTTAAAGCTTAATCCAATTGCTGCAAAACACGCTCTGGAAAAAACAGCCTTGCTGTTGAAGTCTTTTACAGGACTTTTGGTAGTTTATGAACTGCTCGGAGTTTTAGTAGTTAACATGTTACTCAGAACACATGTTTTTGATTATTTCTATGAATATTTCTATGAATATGAATAGGCAGAAAAAATCTCTGTGAAAACAACTAGGGTCAGATTATTCAGCTATAAATGCTTTAGTGAGGAGGCTAACTCCAACATGACTTCTTTATAGGTAAACTCAATGTAATTATGGCAATTCTTACAATAACAGACATTAAAATTAGAAGGCATCTATTAGATCATTTAGTTCTTTGCTGCTATGATCAGTACAAAGTACTGAAACACACTTTTCCTTTTGTTTTTTTAAAGTAATTGTAATGGAAACACTAGTTGTCATTTGAAGGCGTTTGGGTTTGAGCAGCTGCATTTTAGAAGAATTTAAAATCAATTTAATTTGCTTCATGCCTCTTAATTTGGGAGTTTATAGTAGAAGTCAATCCTATTATAATGTTTGAAATTACTTAGTACTTCAAAGGAGTTGCTGACTTTTGTGAGTTTACTGTGAGTTTGAATCCTGCCTCTTAGTTGCTGGCAAAGGTGGGTTAACTACTTTAAAACATTGTTATCAGTGTTTGTTAGTGGCTGTTTTGAAAGTAAGTGTAAGATTTTTTTCCTGGTCCTGTAATTTTTCAGTTTTTCTCGGATATTGTACTACAGTGATCCCGTGTTACTCGCGGGCTGTTGAGTCTGCTCCACCTCACCCGAGTTGTGGAATCTGCAAAGATAGCGACCCCACTACATAGTCGAGTACGCCACGCCCGTAGCCACACCCCCTCCCCTAATAAGGTCTGGAGGACGGTCCTGAGAGCGGGGCTTGTTTCAGATGTCTGGCTGTGCTTGCCTCGCCAGTGGGGGGGCCTGGGCCCGGGACTGGGTGTGCTCCCTGTGCTCGCGGGGCTGGGGGCCGATCAGACTGCGGTCACGGTAGGTTCTGCGCATGCGCCAGGTCCCGCAACTCGCTGGAAAATCAACAGCGAGTGTGGGATCTCGCAAATTACGGACTGCGACTATGCGGAGGATCACTGTATATCCATTTGGAGCCTTAGTGTATATTAATTATCAAGAAAAATGTCAATAGAGTTAAGTAAATATGGCCTAGGGTCGCCTTTTCATGCTAGTATTTATCAGCTGTTGTCTGAGAAATGGTTCAGTGCTTAAAAAAGTGTGCGTGTTCAGAGAACCTCAGTTCAAGACCTCAGTAAATAAATTGCTCATTCAGTTGTTTCATTTTTGTGATTGTTGAAGTAGGGAAAAGCCCAAGGCTTCACATTTTGCATATGTGTAAAGTAAACAGGAACCTATTTAGTGTACAGTTTAGAGAACTAAAGCTATAGAACCTTGAATGAAAAACAGCAAACACAAAAACACTCAAGCAGTGTTTCAACTGATCCTGTTGCCCTCAGTTTTTAACAGATAAGATTTAGTGTTTAGAGCTGCAGCACCCTTGGGTTGGAGCCTTTGTTCAAGATTTGTGTGCTCTGTGTGTTACTTTCATCTCTTGATGTTGTCCACAGGTACAAGTTTTCCATTCAGGTGTAGAGGGAGGATGACATATACAAACAATGACATGCCATATACATGACAGCTACAAATAAGTTTTGTGAAAGTCTATTAATAAAGTGATTTCGTCATTTCTTAGGGCTGCACAACTGTGCCACTCTGTGTTCCTTGTGAAAGAAGTAACTTTCTTTCGAAACCAAGCAGCATTCTCATCTGCATTTGGTGGGCAGAATGTTTCATGTGCACCTCTTCCTATTTCTTTTTCTGACAGGGTCCACTGGAGCTCTGTTTTAGACTTTCTGCCTTTGCTTTTCTTAGTAGCCTGAAGCTAGAAAGGATGCAGGAGGCTAGGACAGACTTCCATTCTTTCCAGCTCTTTGAGGTAGAGTGATGAAAAGCCAGTGGCTTCCATGTATTCTGGGTATTAGGGGTTTTTTGCTAGCTTTTGACTGTCCTACAAACTGACTATGATATTTTTGAACTTTTATATGCTTCAGATGTTTTTATGTGCTTCACATATAAGTACTGATACCAATATTCTTATTCGTGGTATTTTTTCCTTGAAACTGGACTGTGTCTTTTACAGCTGAAACAAGATTCTGGAGGTTAAAACTTTTCTGTATAATTTGAGGTGTACCTCTTGCCGTTTTCTCTCGTCTAGAATCGCCCAGTTCCAATAAATGTGTAATTCTTTCCTATTTCCTCAGGAGGATGAAAAAGAATCTCGCTTAGGTTTTCTTTTGGAGAGCTTCCTGTCACTCTCTGGCACCTGAACCATAAAGGTTAGGTTTAGGTTGGGGTCATTTGTGAAGCATTAAGTGTATCCCCCTGTTTCTCTGGAAACAAATATATGAGATGGGTGAATTTTAAAACCAAACTTAAAAGTCACACATGACTCAGCTGTGGATACATTCTATGGAAACAGCAAATCCAGCCTGTGAATAGCTTCCTTCTGTGTTTGTCTGTACTGTGCTCTCTACCCCTTGTGTGATCAGTAACTGAACAGAGGTTGAGACAGATATGAGAAAAATTGTTGTCCCATGAGGATGATCAAACTGTAGAACAGTTTGAACGACTGCTGAGAGGGACAGTGAGCTCTCTGTCCTTGAAGCTACTCAAAGGCCTACAGCCCGACCTTGAGCAGCTGCTTTGTTGACCCTCCTGAGCAGCAGGGGTTTAGGTGATCTCCAGAGATCTCTTCCAACCTGAAGCGTTCAGTTGTTGTGTTTTTTACCCAGAAACTATGTGATCTAGTTTACACAACCAAAAAAGCAGACACCTCTGGCTTGCAGACCTGGATATTCCAGAGGCATATGTAAGTTCTGATCAAGAGGAGTCAGTACTAAAACATTCTCTACTGATACCTGTATTGTCACCTGGAATACAAAGGGAGTGACTGCGATATCAGCAAGGGAGGACCAGCCTATGTCATTTACCTAAACTTCTGTAAGGCCTCTGACACAGCCCCACCCAACATCCTTATCTTCAGACTGGAGAGAAAGAAACTGAAGGGTGGACTGTTCAGTGGATAAGGAATTGGCTGGATGGATGGAGCCAGAGAGTGGTGGTTAGTGACGCTATGTTGGTGTAGAGATTGGTGTCGAGTCATGTCCCTGGGGGCTCTCTGTAGTAAGATCGAGTGCACCTTCAGATCGCAGAATCGCAGAGTTAGTAAGGTTGGAAAAGACCACAGAGATCATTGTGTCCAACCTATCACCTGTTACCTAACCTATTGCCATCCTGTTACCAACACACCATCCTATTTACGTCATGCTACTTAGTACCTCATCCATTCTTTCCTTAAACACTTCTAGGGACTCCACCACCTCCCTGGGCAGCCCATTCCACTGAGAGTTCCTCCTGATGTCCAGTCTGAACCTCCCTTGATGCGGCGTAAGACTGTGTCCTCTCGTTCTGTCACTGGTAGCCTGAGATGACATGAAGCTGAGCAGTGCAGCTGACATTCCTGAAGTATGGGATGCTATCCAGGGGGAACTGGACAAACTTGGGAAGTGGGCTCATGAGAGAACCTCATGACGTTCAACAAGACCAAGTCCAAGGTGTGGCACCTGGGTCAAGGCAATCCCAGACACGAGTACAGATTAAGAGAGGAACTCACTGAGAGCAGTCCTGTGGAGAAGGATCTGGGGATGCCCATGGATGAAAAGGTGGACATTAGCCAGCAGTGTGTGCTCACAGCCCAGAGAGCTAGTTGCATCCTGGGCTGCATGAAGAGAAGCAAGGCCAGTAGTCAAGGGAGGTGATTCTCTCCCTCAACTCCGCTTCAGGGAAACCTGCCTCCAGCTCCGGGGTCCTCAGCATAAGAAAAACATAAACCTGTTGAAACAAGTCCAAGGGAGGGCCAGGAACATGATCAGAGGGATGAGCACCTCTCCTGTGAAGAAAGTCTGAGAGAACTGGAGTTGTTCAGCCTAGAGAAGAGAAGGCTCTGGATAGATCTTACTGTGGCTTTTCAGTACTTAAAGGGGACTTATAAAAAAGAGGACTAGTGAGTTTTCACACTGGTGAATAGTTATAGGACATGTGTGTGTGTGTGTGTGTGTGTGTTGTTAAAAGAAGGAGAGATTTAGATTAGATGTTAGGAAGAAATTCTTTACTGTGAGAGTGGCAAGGCACTGAAGGAGCTTGCCCAGAGAAGATGTGGATACCCTGTCCCTGGTAATGTTTGTGGATTTTGAGCAACCTGGTCTAGTGTGTGGCATTCTCTGCCCATGACAGGGGAGGTTTGGACTAGATGATCTTTAAGGTCCCTTCCAACCTGAACAATTCTATGATGCTTTATGAATAAATGAAAGAGAGGGCACTCAGATTTTCTTTTTGTATCAGCGCTAGTTGTATTTTTCAAGTACCTGAAAAGTATGTTGTAATTTTTGCTGGATATTCACATACATTTATTAAGATGCTATAAACAGATGCTTGTGAGAACCCCTGTGGGTAAGTATTGTATTGGCAAAAGTCTGCTTGAATCGTGGGAACTTTGTATGTATCCGGAACAATCTGGAGGGAAATAAAGCAAGCGTGGGATGCTTTCCCAGATTACTTACAGAAATGAACTGGAAGCCTACATCTCACCTGAGAGGGATGCTTTAACAATACCTTGGTGCAAGGATTATTGTTAGTGAGATTAACCCAAAAGCCCACGGATGCATTACACCTTTGTTTTTCAAGGCTGTTCAATACCAATTTTAAAACCATAGAAGAGATTTCTATTGTTAAGGGTTTTACCCATCGAATGAGAAGTCATTTTGATTGAAGGAAAATCCTTGCCCCCTTGCCCCCCACCCCCAAACACACTTGTCTCCCTGTGATCTGGTATCAAAGGATGTTGGCTGAAGAGCTCTTATGTTGTAATTGGGAGCAATGGTCTGGATTGGCAAGAAACAAGAGAACTCTTGTCTGCCTGTCAAACTGAACTGCGTTTCCTGACAGAACAAGGATTCCAGACCTAAAATGCAAAGATGGTACAATTCATATTTCATTGCAAAGCTTTACCTTGAGCAATATGTAACGAGTTTACTCCTATGTGACCAGTGTTTGCAGGATATTGCAGGGACAGTGTGCCAGGTCTATGGCATGGCACATCTGCTTATGTAAAAGTTCCTTGAGAGACAAAGGCAAAGCAAAAAGGACCTGATTTATCCACAGCTTGCTCATTGGAAATATATTGCTGCTTTTGTTAGGCACAGGAATTATCTGGTATTTTGGCCTTTGCTAGCCTTTTTATTTAATTTATTGTCATTTTCTTTTTATAATTTTATTTTTTAATTGTCTTTTAAAACTTTTTTTAAAAAATTTTCCTCTCCTCTTTTTACCTCTCATTTCTCTTTTTTTGTTTTCTCCAGAAGCCAGTGTCTTCCTAACATGCCAAGTATTTTTATTGGTGCAATCAAGTAAATTGTCTGTAAATAAACAGGAAGCCTGTTTTTCCCAGATACAGTGGGAATATAGCTTTCACACTCAGTATGGTGTTTTGCCAGTGGCTTTCTGCCTAAACTGGGAGTGATGATGTCTGTACTGCTTCTTTTCCCCAGGTAGCTGCCTGTTTTTGATTTACATAAGTTAATACGTGTTGCTGATGACATGTGACAGAGGAAGTGCCTCAGGATAGCTCCTAATAATTTGAGTAGTCTGGACTTTAACCTCAAATTGAGAAGCATTTGATTCTTTATGTTCTGAACAGATAACTATAAATAATAATTCATCTTTTTAGTACCATTTTTCCTTTTGGGATTGATAGTCAAATGAGAACGCTGCCATCCTAAGATCAGAAAGAGATTTTTAAGCTACTTTTGCTTTGATATTGTTTAATGAACTGTAATTAGAGTGGATCCAGAGTTGTTCAGACGCATGTGTAAAAAATGCAAATGGCTGCTTAGCATTATGCCTTAATTTGGCATTTGGCTGCACAAAGAGCTTAAACTTTGCTCACACCACTCGACTCAGGCTGGTCTTTTGGTTTTGTTTTGGTGCTGTTGTCAGACTGGTCACAAAACACGTTTTCTTCAGCTGTTGCTGGAAAACTGTTCCAGAACCTCAGTTCTCTGAGGTTGAGTTAATGAGCTGTCAGCACAATTAGTGGTCAGTTTTTATTTGACTTTATGCCAGCTCTTCGGTGTATCTTCTGCAGCTCTTTTGTTTATCAAGGTGCCTTTCTCTAAGGCACTTTTGGAAAGCTTTTGGCATGCTAAGGTAAAGGGTTGTAGTGGTTCTAGCAGGGAGAATGTGGAGTGGAGAAAGGAGAGGTTCATCTGGTCCTTGCACACTGAAATTTGATGGGCAGGTTTGAGAAGTGGGGCATTGTGGTGTAGGTTTATACAGACAAGGCACAGCTGCTTGTTAGAACATCCAAGCAGAAACACTAAAAGGAGTCATATCCTGTTAGGCTAAGTTTTACATGTTTAATGAAATGAAGTTCTGTTAGCCACCTTCCGTTTCTCCAAGAACACTGGTACTGCATTTTCACGTTGGTGTCAGGTATTTCTGCAAGCAGCATAGCCAGCTCAGTCAGGGCAGCTACCAACTAGAGCTGCCTCTTGGTTTTGCTGCAGGAATGTCTGTGCGGCTGTGATACACATTGGGTCAGGCTGAACTGTTGGCTTCATCTTGCTTCAGCACCAAATGATTGAATTGATTGACAGTTTATTTGAAATGAGTGGTTTAGGCTTCACATGAGCACGTGTCTTCTGTGAGGCTTCTGATGCCCAACTTGTTCAAGTATAGTCAGTGAGTTTTTTGTAAAAGCTTCACACTATGGCTTATATGTAGTTGTCTAGTGACCATGTAAAACCTTCAGAACACTTCCTCCATGTTTCTGTAGCAGAGCTTTTCAGTCCTTATAACTTAATTGTCAGTCTAATCTTTTATGCCATCAGGTTTTTTTGTTTTTTAAATGCCAATTCTATGTTTAGTTCTATGTCTCTTCAATTTTGCTTTAAAAAATTGTAGTTTAATTTTAAGTAACAATTAACTCACTTGTAGTTGTGTTGGGTCCAGTTCTGAACCAAGAGAGATCTCCCACAATTTATATCTTAAAAAAAAAAAAAACAACCAAGGAGAAAATGCCAAATTAATTTGCTGATTTGCTTTTTGCCAGTAGGGAGTCAGTGTTGCATTTTCACTCTGTTGTCATTATCCGCTGAACTTTTCCTTCACAGTGCTTTCTGAAGCCTTACATGAGTAAAACTGAGAGCGGAATTGCTTAACCAAAATTTAGTCATATCCCTTCTGTTTAGAAATTTTCATGTTCAGTACCAGTTTTAGGTGTACGCATAAACAATCTTTGCAGATCAGGGGAGCCACAAATTACTTGTGTGATTTATCTGTTGCACAGAATAGTGAGACAAGTTTGGAAGGTTATTTTGAAGCACTGCAAGAGTTGAATCAGATGCAGGAGATTGAATGATCTATCCTCTGTTATCTCCATCTCCCCCTCTTTGAGGGTGATGGGACTGCTAATGTCATGACATCAAGTCGTGAGTTTTGGGGAAGCTATACTTCATAGAATTAAGTAGTTTGGAATAAGATGATACACTTTTTTTCTGGTTCTGGTACCTTGTCTCTGCAAGCTTTAGTTTTTGTCTGCTTTAGTACTTTGTGGGTGGCCACATGTCAGCTGTGTTCCCACTCACTTATTTCTGCCAAATCAGCCAGAGTTGGAAATAATATCCAATGCTCACATCTCATCTGCTCACATCGCATCTGAACTCATTGTTTATGTGGTGTACAGTGTTGGCACTTACGGTCATGTTTCTCTGGCCTCAAACAGTTTGGAGACTGAAGATTGAAGTTCTAAATTTTTTATCTGAATTACATTCTTGCTTAGAAATTCAAGTAAATCACTAAACATCGTATCCCACCTCCCAATACCTTCAGAATAATTCAACAGACGTTGTCACTGCCTTCCATTACTTAAAAAAAAGTGTTTCTGTGTATCATAACTACCATTATAGTTAAGATGAGGCCAGGCTGGGGCTTTGAGCAACCTGATCTAGTGCAAGGTGTCTCTGCCTGTGGCAGAGGAGTTGGACTAAATGATCTTTAAGGCTCTTTTCAACCCAAACTGTTCTGTGATTCCATGAGGACATCACCTAGTCTAAAGGGCAAAGTTGAGATTTAAGACTTAGTAGGATGTGGCTGACATATGCTTTGGATCAAAGTTGTTAATAAAATTCTTGCATTTAAATTGATGCCTTGAGGTTTTTCACTTATTTCTGGGATTTTGTTTGGCTATATATGTAGTTTCACTTAGAAGCATTTTTGCTAGGACTTTCCCATGAATTGTGAAGCGGTGTTTACATTCCTTCTGAGATAGCAAAAGTAGCAAGATGAAACAGGAGGCCCAGAGGTCCTGGAGAAGCTCCAGGGATCGGGGGCAGAGCTAGGGGAGGATACAGGGGTAGGACGAGTTCTGGTTGGATGTATTGGGGGGCGTAGGAAGTGATGGGTATTATAGATGTGGGGTGATAAGAGCTGTTGCTCTCTTTTGGATCTGGAAACTCCCATTAAAGAACTGCACCTTTTATATCTACTAACTCACCTCAACTTGTTTTGGAAGGGTTTTTTCCCTCTGATTTTATGCATCAGGATAGTTCACAATCGTCTTTCTAAATTTTGTTCACCAGTAATATCTAAGTGTATTGCGGCAAAATGAATTTTGTTCCCTTAATTCTTCCTCCTTTAGTCTGGAAAGGGCAAAGTCATCTTGTTCATTTGCAAATAAGGTAATTAACAGTGACCTCCTTACTTTAGAAGTGTTACAGGTCAGGCTGCATAGTTTATGGATAGCCAAGTTACTTCAGTAGGACTTAAGTCACTTTATAACATATAATTTCAGTACTTCAGAAATTCTGTACAAGCTATTTGCATTCCACTGTACTTTTCTTAGCAAAAAAGAATTCCTTAACCAAGGCTAAGTTGGTCTTGATTAACTCTGAAGTATGTATAATTAAACTCTTAACAGAGAGCGCTTCCATGCCTCACCATTGTGAGCCTGACTGTATCAATACAATTTCCTTCCAGCCCCATCCTGTCCTAAAAGGACTGTGGGAGGAAATCTTGTTGGCTGCTTTGTCATTAATGCAGATATTCCCTTGCCAAGGGCACCCGTTACTGAGCTACATGGTTTGCAAGAAACTATTACTTTAATCTTCCTTTTCCCCTTCAATGGAAAAACCCAAATGAGGGCAACTTCTAAAAGCAGATGTCAGAAAGAGCAGGAAAATATATCGTATTTTGAAATGTGGAAGGACCTGTTGCTGTCTCTGCACCCTTTAGTTGTATACGAACACCAGTTTGGATGTGGATTAGGTTGTGTTTGTTTTCCCTGCATGCAGTTGCTGACATACTGAAGTGGGAAGCTTGTTGGAGTTGAGTATAAATGCCAGCAACAAAGTTTACAGGTGCATGTTAGACGTCTAAAGGCTGGATTCACTACTGATATGTGCTATGTGGAAAATAGAGTGCATTCCTTTTAGGCAGCAGAGACTAATCTGCCCAACTTCTTTACATTTATGGATGTACAGTGTCACTTAAATGGATAAAGAGGATTCTTTCCTCCAGTAATGCAGGACCTTCTGTTAGTCCCCCGACTGACCTTGTACTTCCAGGGTGAAGTGAGCATGTTTGTTGTTCTGCATTTTGCTAGCTTGGTTAACCACAATCTTTCTCTTTATTTTTACAGAGCAAATTCGATTAAAGAATATAAGAAATGTATATGGCAGGTGCTTGTGGTACCGTTTGCGACTGTTAAAACCACAACAAAACATAATTCCTACAGTAAAGTACGTATGTTTCATTTGCATGGCTTTTCATTAAAGCAATTCTTAACTTTTTGTACAAAAGTATATTCTATTTGCAATCAAAGCAGCTGGAACAGTTACATAGTAATGGCTTTTGCATCACTGAAGAGACATTTGCAATCTGCTCTATTTGAATAATTAATAGTTAATCATTATTATCTAGTAGGACTTGAAATCAAGATGGATGCTGTTTGCCCGGCATAAAATTATCTGCTAAATGAAACCAGTGAACCTCATCAGTAAAAAAAAACCAAACTAAACAATTCATTTATTTGTTCAGAAAAATAATTCTCCTTCACTGAAATCAGTAATGCCGGTGATGTCTCTTGATTTAAATATTTAGTATGTGAACATATGTATTCAAATATAGAAGAATAATAGCTTTGTACGTTTGATGTCAATGGCTTTATATCCATTAATTCTTTATCACTCCCACTCAAAATATTTTGCTGTCTGTAATGCATGTGTTTTAGCTTTTTGTGTTTTGTTGTTTGATTTTGGTTTTTTTAACTCTGACTTTGTCTAGTGTCAAAGTCATCCTTTAAAAATAGGAAATACCATTGTATACCTGCTGAGGACAGATGGTTCAAGAACAGAAAAAGTCTTTGTGATGGTGTCTTGCCTTTGTTAAAAAGTAGGAGAAAATAACTTATTTGGCATTCAGAGGAGCTCTCATTTGTGTCAAAGATGGTGTTAGAACTGAAATACTAATACTACTTTCATGTTTCTCTCTATTTTAATATTGTTTGCTGACAACTGATATCAGATGGCTCCTAATGCTATTCGTAGAATTTTGCCAGAGACAGTGGATTTGTGTATTTAAAAAATTCTTTCTTCCAAACAGGAAAATAGTCCTCCTTGCTGGTTGGGCATTATTTTTGTTTCTTGCATATAAAGTTTCCAAAACAGACCGAGAATATCAAGAATACAACCCTTATGAGGTGTTACATTTGGATCCTGTAAGTAACAGCATCTTTCACTAATATATACTACTATAACTGTGTATTCTATGTCTAGATGTCAAATTTGAGACTTGTTTCAAACAAATTAAGTTAACTTCAGTGAATGTATCTATAGTATTTTTGGGGTTTTTTTTTACATGGGAAAGTTACTGCTGCATTACAGAATTTGTAGCTTTTCTATCTTGCTCCTTCAAAACTCCAGTAAGTTAATATAGTGAAGTGGGTTTTATCTGTTTTGAATCTTATTCTGATATTGTTTTCCTCTTAGTACAAGTAAACAAAACAAGACAAAAACTCTGCTTTGTACACCCCGTGAAAAAACTTCTCAATAGCCATTTTTAGGCTGTATTAACAAGAATGTGTATTCATTTGATTTACAGATGATGCAACATTTCCCTTGTAAATTAAAGGTTTAACTGAAAGATGGTGGTGATGCACAATTGGATGTATTAAAGATTACCTTGAATCTCAGTTGTATCTGTAAATGCAACCAACAAATTCTGAACAGTGATACCAGCCTATAGGTTTATTAAACTGGAGGGGGAATAAAAAAGACATAGTGCTTATCTAGAAATCATGGGAGCTTTCTTTATACTGAAGGACTGACTCAAAATGAGTATTAAAAATTACATATCCCGTGGAGACAAATAGACCTTCTGAACAGCTCTTAAACGCTTGTTTAATCTTGTCAAACTCTTCATCTTAATCACAACACCACAAGCAAATTCTCGGCTTATGTTAATTATTTCCTGGTCCAAAGCTCCTCTTTAGAGTAACAGCAGGCATCTTTTCAGTTCTGAAGTCTGAGGTATGTCTCACTCTCAAGTCTAAGGAAGTTCACTGTAGGTACAGCTCAGAGCAAGAATATGACTGAACTTTAGATGTACCTGTTTTGATTAAACTTTGTGTATGTTGTTAGTGTGAGAGAGCTTACTATGTATATGAGCATTAACAAATACATCTCTTGCCTTTAGCGATGGGGTTTGTCAGCGCAGAAAAGCAGTGCCTTTATGCTAAGAAAGTTACTATAGCAGATAAGTAGTCTGTAGCCTGTTTCTAGCTAGACAGGTAGAACATCTGCCTGTCATGTCTAGAGCCAACTTATTTAAATTCAAGCCCTGCTCATTTCCTCTGTAATTGACTGATTGCTGACTTGAATTCTCTCACTAATGCACAGGAAGGAACAAAATAAATTTTTACTGTTGAATGGTATTTGTTGGACCAATGCAGTTTAAATGTTCATATATTAACTTTGATTAAACCAACCAGGCCAGGGATTAGGTCATCATAGGATTTTCCTTTGTCATATTTGGCAAATTTATACAAGTAACATTCCAGAGGGGAAAAAAGTATGTATGTGATGAATTATAACTTCATGTTTATTAACAAAGACCTGTACACACCTGCAAGACAAGTGCAACTTACCTGGGCAAAGAAAACACATACAGTGAGGTCTCCTATATTGCAGACTCATGGTCTTAATCAGGCTCCGTGAAGCCCTGCTTCTGTGTTGAATGGCAGCTCATTAATATGCAAATTTGCCCTGCATCCTCAGACGGCTCCCCAGCGCTGTTTTGGCCCCACAGCTGGGACGGGGCGAGCGGAGCAGCGGGGCCGCTGCTGGCGGGGCCGAGGCGAGCGGAGTGGTGGGGCTGCCATGGCGGCTGTGAGGGTTGATTTGCATATTCATGACTGCCTAATTGAATATTCATGTGTGCCAGGTCGCGCATGTGCAGTTGCACAAAGGGATCTCTTTCATCACTAAAAAGTCATGCTGCTAAGATGTGAAGCCGCAATATGGGGGGCGCGAAGTGCAAGAGGGCCGACTGTACTGGAATGCCTCAAGAACTGGGGAGTGGAGCACATTGTCATAAAGACAAGCTGAATTAAAGCCGTAGATGTTGCAAGGGGGATGAAGATAGATAGTTGAAGTAAGGCTCAAAATAAGAGTCTGACATTCCAGAGTGCGTCTTACGTATTTCTTGTTATCAGGTGATGTGTGTTAAATCCCCTTGAAAAACATTTAGTTAGTTCTACGTTAAAATTAACGGCTTTCTTCTGTTACCCTTCAAGTGGAACCTTTAGAATCGTTGCCAACCGTGCTGATAAGTTGATACAAATACTGAGCATTGTCAGATAATGGAAAAGTTGTTAAAAAAAAAGAGGAAAAAACCAAAGTCTAGTTTATTAAGGAGTAAATTCATCCTGTGCATTAAATGAGGCAGGCATGGTGTTGAAAAATAGCGTTAAGAGGGGATAGACAGATTGTATAAAGCAAGATAAAGTAACAGCAAGTGAAGCCTCGGGATAATTTCATTTCTGGTTTAAATTTATTGAAGTAGTACCATCATCTGTAAATAACTTCTTGTGTGTTTATTATGCAGTTAAGGTAAGCATACTAGGCTTCTCTAGAACGAAATGCTGAAAAGTCTTATAGTAATGGTTCTCTGAAACTTAGTAGATAATGCATTAGAAGAAACTTTATCTGAACTTACTATAAAGTATTGTGAGTTTTCGTGAGTAGTGAGGTTCACAGTCCAAGCTGAAAGTTAATGTACTCGAGGGTGTGTTGGAGACATTTAACAAAGAGCTGTAGTAGAATAAAAATCAGTCTTTCTGAGGTATAAGTAATGTATTCCTTTTGTTCAAGGGGTTTGAAATAATTTATGGATAGGATGATTCTAGTCGAATGCATTCTTAAGCAGCAGGGAAACCTGCTCTTCATGATGACTGGCAGATTTATTTCTGCAGACAAGCTGCAAGTGAACCATCATAGTTGATCTGTGAACTCTCACTTAAATAGAAGAATATTCCAAGTGAGAATTCCTTGTATTCATGAATATGTTTAAGAGAAGATTTGTCAAACAGATAAGAAGTTCTTCCTTTTTTCAATGGATGGATGAGCAAAATAATCCTGGAAAAACAATACCCAGTCATCTGAATGTCTTTTTGTTAGCCTGTGACTTCTGTCTTGATTTAAAAATACATATAATGGGTATAAGAATTCTATTAGAATATACTGTAATGTTTTCATGAAATACATATGTAGTTTCATAATCCTGTATTAGAACGTAATTCTTTTGTTCAGTGAATGGTTCAGAAAAATCATGTGCAACGTGTGTTAGAATTCTATCTAGAAGAATTAATTTTATTTAAGGTACTTATTAATAAACTCAAACCTTTTGTTTTTAAGGGAGCAAGTATATCAGAAATTAAGAAACAGTACCGTGCACTATCACTAAAATACCACCCAGATAAAGGAGGAGATGAAGTTATGTTCATGAGGATTGCTAAGGCCTATGCAGCGTAAGTTTCTTTTTGCCCATAAAAAAGGGGAATGTAAAACTGTGGGGAGGGAAACTTTTATGGTAGTAACAAGGATGGCCTAAGGAGCTAGGAAAAAGTGTGTTTGGATATGTAATGAAAGTCAAAATATGTCTCAGTTCAGTGCATGTTTTCTCTGTACAAGTTGGGAAGGATAGTTTGTTTTGCAACTGTCAGAATACTGTAAGGTGTTAGATATTTGTGTTAAACTTCCATGTCAGTAGGAAAAATGTTTCCACTACTGCACATATTAAATCTTAAAGATGGCAAAGGACAAAATGTGTGTTGTGATTTTTAACCAACCAACCCTGTCGCAGCAGTTCTGAAGCCATGCTTAGAAAATAAATCCATTGTTCGTTTCACCTGGTGATAAAGAAACAAGAGACAGTATTTTAAGTCTGTCCTGCTCTCGTGACAAGGATGTTTCATTCCAGAAATGAAACATTATTTCAGACTCAGTTTTCTCTCAGCTTGCCCATATCCCTTTTCATTCGCACTTGCCTTGCAGTTTGGATTTTTATGTGGTGCTGTTTCATATTACCTGTGTAGTTCTTAAAAGCTGAATTCCTAAATCTTTTTTTCCTCTAGAGTATTTTTGGTCTTACCTCTACTTACAGCCTTTTTTTTTTTAGTATCTGAAAGAAGGTGTCTGCTATTAAAAATTGGTGTAGAGGAAATCCCTTTTTTATTGATTTTTTTCCCCCATAAGTATGGTGTGATTTGGGTTTTGTAATACTCTTTTACACAGCTTTACAATCTTTTATACTCTAAATGATCACATTGTTAGATTCCAATAGTCTCTGCTCAGATTCTTTTGGATAGTCCGCATGTAGAATGTTTAACATCAGATTTGGTTAGCAGAAGACAGTTGATGTCACACAAGATTTCTGACTTAGTGGAGTGTTAAATTTGTATTGTGCGTTCAGTATATTTTGCAAGTTAAACTTGGCAAAATACAAGAATTTCAATACACAGTTCAATCATGATACCAATATGATTCCTATTATCTGTCTGTCTAATCCACTCACTATCAGAATGCTGGTGAAACCCATGTGTGGGTTGAGCCTGTTCTCTTCAAAATTCTTTTGCTAGTTGTCTAGTTTTCAGACTGTTGGGCTGAGCCAGGTATGTACTCCCTCCATGCTGTTTTCTTAAACTTGAGGACACATTCGTACTTTTTTAACGTGTTCAAAGAAACCTGTTTACACCACCAGTTGATCTGTTGAGTTGTTGATAGGTGTTTTATCTCAAGCAAAGGCTACCTTTGTGTCCCCATTGTACTGGGGTGGAGTCAGCTTCTTTGCAGCAGCTGTGCGCAGTCACTGTGGTCACTCAGTTTCATGGCATATCGCCATTGCCCATCCCTCCTGAGCCTTCTTCCATTGTAGGAGTTTGTTGGGTCAATCACATCATCAGAGAACACAGGAAGTTGGTGATTTCTGCTTTGAAGTCAATGTGGTTGACCTTACTGATTGAGAGTCCTGTTTGGGGTGAGGTGAGAAGGAGAACCAGCACCATTGCTCACTGGAGCAGTTTTGAAATCATACTTTATCCTTAAACACATTTGTATCACTGTGAAAGTCTCTTCAGTAGGAAATTCTGATATGACTTTCTGAACTCCTGAAACATTTAAATTCTTTGCTTTGCAAGCCAGCACTCACGTGCTTGGTGGTCCAGTAGATACTTCAAACACTAGTGCAAGGGCTGTAGCAAGGACATATCTCAAAGTAAATGACAATGAAGTTCCTTAGCCGTGCTGTCTTGAAAGAATATAAAAACTACCTGTTCAGTGAGTCTGCTTTTCAAAAAATGTGAGACTTAGAAATGATCAGAAGATGCCTGATTCGATCACTGGGTTTCTTCCATGAGACAGAATCTTCCATATAGTGGATGCCTGGTATTCTGTTTCCTAAAGCAGTATTCTTCCTTCTAGGAACAGGATTCTGTTGAGGTGGCATACTATTGCCAAGAGACTGACATTACAGATCAGGCACAAAACCTGGAAGATTTAGGATGTCGTGTCTTATTTAAGAAGAGAGAAATAAATTATGAAACTAGAGAGTCCCAGGAAAAGAAAAGCAAGAACCAACCACATGCTGTCAAGGGCTAAGAGTCTAGAATAAGATAATTAAAGGCCCATATGGACCACTTCTGCTCTATCAATTCATCTTCTATATTCACTTTCCTCCGCCCCACCCCAAGAAAAATTTTTCAACCTCTGCCATCTTTCGTAATTTGCTGTGTTGTAACCTGGCATTGAACTCTGCTGATGAGTATGCAGTCACTCTCATGAAAGGGAAATGTGATTGTTCCATCTTCTGCATGTGCATCTTGTGTGTCTGATTGTTTTTCTTGTCAGAGTGCTAAAAGAATTTATCTGTATTATGAAGGACTACAGCAGTATTGTTTCATTATTGGATTTCATACAGTAAAAAGAAGACTCTGTTTTGCTTGCCAGACCATCTTAAAAGGACAGTATGAATGCTGTGTTTTAAACTTCCTGTATGTTAATAATTTGGAAATTTTTCTTTATTTCTGTATTAACTTTAAATCTCTTCTTGTAACTAGATTAACTGATGAAGAATCACGGAAAAATTGGGAAGAATTTGGTAATCCAGATGGACCACAAGGTAACAGTTGTGAATGATAGAGGTCCTGTAATTTTGGGCATTGAGGTGTAATATCTCAGGTCTTATATAGCAACTTTCTCCTGTGATTTGAAGCAATGGATTTGATCAATTCCTTTCCTATTGGGAAACTGGCTCTGGGGTGATGGTGGCAGGGAAAGGCAGGAAAGAATTTGCTTTTGTATTTCTCAAACTTCTTATTATGGTAAAAAGGGAAGAACTTTTTTTGCTTACTCAGCTGCAGTAGGTATTGCTAATAACAGGCTTGCTAATATTAATGGAGGTATGTATAAGCCGAAAATAGAGTAGTAATTATCAGAAACTTGTCAGTTTTAAACATTTCTTGGTATTTATGATCAAAACTGTAGATGTATATTGAAAAATACCTAGCAATGGTGCAATAAACAGAATTTGAAAGGATGTACATGTGGGCATATATATATTGAAATAATGCTGTATGCACATCTGCCTTCTGTTTGCTGGAAGCAGTACTGTTTGAGTGTACCCCTATGCCTCCTTCATCTTAAGGAGTTGTGATGATTATCCCTTTGTAAATTGTTTCAGGGCAGGTAGTTACATGAAAATAATGGTGTATACAGTAGGTGATCCTAACTAAAATAATTTAAGACTGAAAGTTAGTAATTTTTCCCCCTGTTTGCAATTGTGTGAGTTGCTTATAAAATGTTTTTGTGATTGTTGTTTAAGTGGCCATTACAAGCAAAATGGAAACCTACTGTTTGTTAGGGCAGACCTCCATGGCTCTCTGCTTGCTGATGCCCTGTAGTTTGCAGAGCTAAGTTACCCTATGTATCTGTGTGGTATGAGTTACAGCCACCTGGGAAGTAATAAATGGGATTTGTAACTTAATTGTGAAGGCAAAGGATTGAATAAGAGAACACCATGCTGGAAATTCTTCTTCTGAATTGTATCCAACCAACATGAGAGATTAATTTTTAAAGAGAAAAAGAAACCCCAGCCTTTGAACCAGTGTTTCAAAGAAACGAAAAAGAAATCTTCCCCCTCCCTTCAGAAAACCAGCTCTGCCGCTAAATTGCAGTTGGACAAAGGCATTTCTGATGGACTAAGGTGGTAGTTAAGTTTCTTTACCACTGTGTTTTATAAGATAGCAGATTTCTTTCAGTTCCTATCTTCTCATGGTTCCCTAGCTGGGCAAGTGAGGTCTCTGTCCCTCTTGCTGCAAAATTCAAATAAAATCTTTCTTCAGAAACAGGATATGTATCAGGAAAATGGTACTGTAAGTTTTAGGCTGCTGTATGCACGAGTAGCTTTCCTAGGACCTTGCTACTAAGTAAACGTTGCCAAGGCATAGGATTTCAAGTTAGGCAGTATGTCAGTGTCCTTGAATGGACCTGAAGCTGTGACTTCAAAAGAAAGCTCAGCCAAATTTGAGAATTCAAAGGCTTGAAGTTCATTATGAGGTTAGCTCAGTGATTGCTTCCACAAACTTAAGGGACTGTGAATTCCCAGAGGGCAAAATGAAATGATTCCTGGGTAGGGCAGCAGTTGATACTGTGGGTGTGAAGCCTCCTGCTTTTCTGAAAACCCTGCCTCAGACTACAGTGGAATTAGAGTTCTTTATTTCTAGACCTCTCATTAATGCTTCATCTGAAGGGTGGGAAAAGTCCCTGAAATTTTCTCTCCCTCCTCAGTTATGTAACCTTTGCTTCAGTGTTTCATTTTGATGTGTGAGGAGCTTTCTAATTTAGTTAAATTCATCTTCATTTATGCATCTAAAGTGTAAAAATCTGAATCCAAGCTGTGTACTGAGCTTTTTCACAGAGAGAGTGATCCCTCAGTGTAATGGTCTGCCCAGGGAGGTGGTGGAGTTGCCATCCCTGGAAGTGTTTAAGAAAAAACTGGATGAGGAACTCAGCGACATGGCCTAGATGATGGGAGGCTCAGATTTACAGTATTCACAGTATAGATAAGGCTGGAAAGGACCTCAATGATCTTCTAGTCCAACCTATAGTCCAACTAAACTAGCACCTACATCTAGATCATATTGCTCAACACTTCATCCAGCCTACCCTTTAACACCTCCAGGGTTGGCAAGTCAACCACCTCTGCGGGCAACCCATTCCAAATCCAGATCACTCTTTCAGCGAAAAACCTTTTTCTAATATCAAGTCTAAACTTCCCCTGCTGAAGCTTAAGACTATGGTGTCTTGTCCTGTCTCCAGTGACCAGGGAGGAAAGACCAACTTATTCACTTATTCGGTAAAGTGGTAGAATTCANTCATCAATATCATCAATGAAAATGTTGAACAGGACCGGACCCAACACCAACCTTTGGGGGACACCACTAGTAACCAGTTGCCAACTAGATGAGACACCATTTACTACCACTGTCTGAGCTCGAACATCCAACTAGTTCTTAATCCAGCAGAGAATATTCCTATCAAAACCCCTTGCTGCCATCTTCCCCAGGAGTATATCATGGGAGACTGTGTCTAATGCTTTACTGAAGTCCATCCAGGATGGATGGAGTGTGGTGCCCATGGCTCCAGGGTTGTGGATTTGATCCCTGGGTGGGCGTTCGCCTGGGAGTTGGACTAGATGCTCCTTGTGAGTCCCTTCCAATTTGAAATAACCTGTGAACCTACTGTAGTTTTCTCACTCTCTAAAGAATGGATACAGTCCCTTGGAGAGGTATTTCCTGTGATAAGATGAAGCACATCTGGTATTAGACATACCTAATCAAGTTAGATGTGGTACATCCCACCCTCTGTGCCCATTACAGAGGAACAGAGAGCGGCATTTCTCTCCCTCCAACTGAGCCAGCATGGAGGTCAGAGGCAGGCCAACAAGTTTTTTTTTGTACTTAACATGATTTGCTCCCTTACGAGTAAAATACTGAATGTGCAAAATCATTCAAAGAATGTTTACAAGCAGGTGAAAGGATTTGAATTGTAAAAAGAGATGCTTTTAATAACATAAGGCACTTTTAGTAGAGTACTTCCCCTTGGTATTTGCTGGTGCTTCAGTGCAGTGAGCATGGGTGGGGGCAAGGACACTCTTGGACCAGAAGAGGAAGAGCTTTGTACTGAACTATTTCTGTTCCTGGAGCAGTTTGAAGCTACGGTCCTACAAGGCAAAAATATTGTGGGAAACTGAAATTGATGCCATCAGTGAAAGACACATTTTTAGTAGATTCTTCTAAAAATTTGTGACCAATAGCAGATAGGAAAGTGTCTGGATTTATGTCTTGTTATTTTATTGCGTACATGAGTGCATTTCTAATTTGTTTCTTGATTTTGCTATATTTGTTAACATTTTGCTTATTGAAGTGATAAACATGAGGATGTTTTGTGGGTTGGTGGTTTTGTTTGTTTGTTAGGCATAGTCTGACTTTAAAACTGTTCCTTAATATTTTTAGTGAGTTTCTTTTCTGTCATCCTGCAGCTACAAGCTTTGGTATAGCTTTGCCAGCTTGGATTGTGGATCAGAAAAATTCGATTTTGGTGAGTCAGCTTACTTAGCTCAAGATTTTAAGGTGAACTTTCAAATGTTCTCCTTAAAACATTTCTGCCTAGTTAATAATACTTTGATCCAATTGCACATCTTTGAAGCAAATTTCAGGAGTCAGAAGTATTAGAGTTGTTTAAATCTAACCTTTGAGAGTAAAGTATTAATATGCTTGGAAGGATCTCATTCCAGTGATAACGAGGTTGTGCCATGGTCACCCCTGCTACAAAACATGCGTTTGCTGTTGTTGGAAAACACATGTAGAACTGTTTGCTGAGTTTCTGTAGTTCCATTTGCTTTTCAAATGATGCTGTAATCATCCAGTGTCTACCTGTTCTGTTTTTTGCATTTGTTGCTGCAATTTATTTAGCTTAACCACTTGATTTGTTTTAATCATCTCTGTCCACTGCATCACAATTTGGCTGCCAAACTTTTAATTATCAAAGAAACCAACCTGAGGCAATGCATGGATCATTTAAAAGATTACTCATACTAAGCTGGTACTCTTTGTTTAAACCCTACCCAACTAATTATCTTACTTGTAAGTTGTTCTTCAGAAATAACAACAGATACTGTGCAGTAAGGTTGGGTTAATTTGTTGTAGGTTTGTGGTAATACTATTTGACTTTTTAAAACAAGAGTGGTATTAAGTAACCAGAATACCTAATGCAGTGTCTTTCATATTTTTTCTCTAGGTTTTGTTTGTATATGGATTAGCATTTATGGTTATTCTTCCAGTTGTTGTGGTAGGTATTATCTAATTAATATTCTACACTTGGTAAGCAAGCAGTAAGCAAAGCTGACGTAGACGTAGAGTTTCTTATTCTTGCCTTTCACGGAGAGAGAGAGCTAGTGAGCCTTTTTTTAATGCATGTGTTTTCTTTTATTGTGAAAAAAGTGTAGCTACTGTAGAGTTTCTAGAAAAATGCAGTGCCATGATAGAGAGGGGGCTGCAGCGAAAGTATTAGATACCACAAGGGTTACTGAGTTATGTGATCTGTCTTTCATTCCAAGAAAATGAATGAGATTATGAGCTCCAGAGGTTATTCAGGGATGCTACTATAGAGCCAGGACTGAGATGTCTGTAGCTAATGGTGCTAGAATGATTACTGCATGTGGAACAAGTTGTTGATTTGGTTTCTCCTGACTGCCTTTGTTTTCATAACTTCAGTTCTTATTGATTTTCTGTGCACCATGAGATGTCTGCCCTTGAGATTTCTTTGTGTGACAAATCAATTGCTGAGTGAGTGTTATTTCAGGGATCAGGTATTGCTTTTGAGTAATATCTCTTATCCAATGATCGTGCATTTGGGGTATGACATGAAGAAAGTCTCAGAAAGTTGACACACAAAACTCTTCCTATTCTTGAAAAGAAGATTTTCATTTGGGAAAGTGTCCTGAGGTCTTGGCAGCTGCTTGCATCCGTGTGTGCAGAAACTTGAGACAGACATTATCCCTTCTCTATGAGAGTCTTTCTGCATAATTGAAGATTTAGTGTAGAAAATTAAATGTGGGGCTTTGAGCAACTTATTGAATAAGAACTCTAAAATCCAGGGTACAATGCCTACATATTTTTTGTCTTCGCCTGGGAGTTGGACTAGATGCCTGTTCATGCATTTTTGTATACACGTACTCTTAGTGATTTATACCAGATTTATAGTAGCTCAAGCAAAAGTAAATATCCTTTCTGTTGGTACAAAGAAATGTTCTGAACACAGAAAAAATAATCTACCTCTTCTTACCACATACTAAATGGAGACTTTTGCATTCAGACTTGTCACTGTATATTTCTTTTATAGTCAGTGAAGAGGAAAAGTCATTTTTATGGAGCAAGTTATTTTATCATTTCTTTCTAAAGTAGATATACAAGATGATTCATGCCTTTAATGGGCCTGTTGCTCTTTTATGAATCAATAAAGAAGTCGAAGTTAACTACAATGTAGTCATCCTATATTTGATGGGCATCTAAAGTAAAGTAATCCAGATCAAGAAAAAAGGAAAATACTGATATGTAGTTCTTTCCAGAGCTCCACTGAGGTCTGTTCTGTGCATGAGTCAAGAGGCATGAACTGTATCAGAGGCAGTTAGGGCAACCTCTTTCATGTAGATTTGGACTGGCTATGGTTACTTTTTTCTTCCAGTACCTGCACTTAGACAAAAATGTGTTAGCTGTGGGATTATAATTCAATTTTTCTGCAGAAAAACTTTTTACAGAGTTGTGTACAATTTTGTGTGAGGGTTCATCTATTAATGGAAGAATCAAACTAAAATTTATGTAAAAGACTGGCATGAGCCAGTCTTAGAGCATTTCCTAAATAATCAAGTAGTTTGCAGGGTTCTTGCTGTAGTTGCCTATTAAATTAGTTGTAGTAAGCATCACTTAGCTTTACTGCTTGTTACTCTTCACTTATGATAAACATAACGCAAGATTGGGAAGTACCTTCAAGATTTTTTCTCATGTTAAGTGAGCTTTTGTTACAGGGAGGAGTTTAATGAATAAACTGCAGTTTATAACCCAGAACACCATTTTTCTGAAAATATTATAGAGTGCAACCACTGTAGAGTGAGTTCCATAATTTGAGTCACTGTTGTAATGGTAATTCAGCAATTGTTGGAGTGTTGTGGAAGGTTTGGAAAACTTTTTTTCTGTAGACCTGAAGGCATATGAGTTAATTCTGAAAATCTACAGCAAGAGCCCTGTGCTACCTCCAGATTCCCCTTCTTGAGTGTTTTCTGATTAGGTGATTTACTTTGAGGGGGGTTTTTTGCAAATTTTCTCATAGAAATAAATCTCTTATTTCTTCTTGGTGTAGTCTTGATCTGCCTAAACTGAATTTGATTTGAATGCTGTGTTACACTCTAAAGAGTTACCACTTGTAGAAAAAGTGATAAATCTGGTGGATTTACTGTGTAGTGGATTCACTAAAACAACACTGTACAGTGAATGTGTGTGCAGGTGTATCTACTTGGGAATTCCCTAGGCTAGAGGTCATCTTAAAAACATTTAGCAGCATCAGATTATCTTCAATAAATTTAGCCCTGTGCTTTTAAAATCTGTCAGCAAATATTTTTTTTTGTTTCTCTCTTTCTGGAATTCGGTTGACCTTGAGATAGGTAAAATCAGTGGGGCTGAGTTACCTAGTTGTCAGCAGACATGAGATCATCCAGTTTTGATACTGTTTTAATGTATCCAAGTATCTGACATCAGTTCGTTCTTGCTGAATGTCTCAGGGTTCCTGGTGGTACCGGTCAATACGATACAGTGGAGATCAGATTCTCATTCGGACAACTCAAATATATACATATTTTGTCTATAAAACAAGGAACATGGACATGAAACGTAAGTAAAAGGTGTCTTGAAATGTTCGTGTATTCCTCTGGAAATGTCAGTCTGCTGATGTTTAGATATTCCTACTATATAAGCCTGTGTTAGGTTAAAGTAATGTTTCTGGTTCTTTTAGAGTGTTTTTTAAACTTCATTTTGTTGCAGATGAAGAGTAATCTGTAAGAAAACTTAAGTATTTGGGAGAGGGAGTAGTATAGATGTATATTTATGTCTATTTATACATTTAAAAAAAAAAAAAAAGGATACTGTATGCTGGGAAAAAGATGCTGATCTGCCTGTAGGCCTTGGGTACTACGTGGCCACTAGGAGCCAGCTTCTATCTGTGGGTTTTCTTCTGTTAGTGTAACTAAATAGGTTTTGGCAATTTTCTAGGGACCGTTATAAAAATTTTATATTCATAAAGAATGAAATAACATTTCTATTTCACTGTTTTTACGAGTAATATTAGACCTACATTTCTGTTCTAAAATTTTGCTATCAATTTGATGTCATTTTATTACTTGTTCATAGTTCTTGATATATTTATTTTTCTTGTCTGATCACTTGGAAAGGAATAAACCCCCCCTTTTTATGGGCTGACCTGTAGATGCATTATGTTGATGCAGAATTGTGTCTTTCAATTTGGAGGCTGGCATGAATCTGAAGATTAGTATGGTAGTAGTTAGTTATAGATTGGATTTAACTAGATTGCATGCTCAGAGCAGAATAGAAGAGTTCCCAAAACCTTCTAAAAAGGTTTCATGAATGTATTGTCTTCTTCAAATTGCACTGTTGTTCAGCTTTAGCTTTTCTAGAAACTTGCTGAAATCTGCTCTTGGATACATCCTTTTGCTCCTGAGAAGTACTTCACAGATAATCCAAGAGGTGTAGGAGATAAGAGTATGGAACTAATGTTAGACTTCTACTCACAGCACACGTGGATTTGTGTGTGGGATTAGTTCAGACCAGTTTATGCTCCTTCCCTTGTCATACTCCTATGCTTTTTTCCCCTCTGCAGCTAGATGAGAAAGGAGGAGTAGGGAAAGTGAGTGAGAAACTTCAGAAGCTTAGGGAGATCACTGCAAACCTGGTCTCTTCTTGCTCCAAACTTGTTGTCAACAGTAGATTATTTCATGTTGAACCTACTCAGAGCTATGGCTTTGAAGCTTGCCTTGTCTCTCTTACAGACTGGTAAAAAGTTAACTCCTAGGTTAAAGTGGCCTTATTTAAGGACTTAACACTTTCAAGTCGTTCTGGGATCAGGGGAAGGTCAGGGTTTTTTATACTGATGTCTGTTGTACAGTCTGAATAAAAAATGTGGTGCAGCTGAGGTGGCTTAGACAAACCACACAGTGATCAGGTAAGGCTTTTGCTTGGTTGTGAATTCCGCAGTGGTGTGATACGAGTGTGACAACTCCAGGCTTAAGCCTGGACCAATGTAATCAAACCAGGCTAGGGAAGTGGTGGGACGGACCTGCATGACTTGCCTTGTTTAAGGTATTTTTTCAGGCTTCGGGCAGACAACTTTTTAAAATTTCCTTTCCTGAAGACCCACAGTTGTTGATCTTAAATAATAGGAAGACATTTATAGTTGTCTAAAATTCTTCAATATGCTCTGCTCAGGAAGTGAATAGATAATTGAGGGTGGAAATGAAAGTTGATGCTTAGGGATCCTGACTCATTGTTAGTAGCTGGAATTTACTGGGCACTGCAAATAGGCAAAAATAACTTCGACTTGCTCAGAAGAAAACTTGCTCAAAATTTAAGGGAGAAGATTGAGTAACTATTGCTGAAAAAGTTATTTTAGCTGGAGCAAATAATTTTGTGAGCTTTCTCTGATCGTCTGTGACTGAGAGGTCTGATATGTCTACGAGCAGAAAGCTCATAATGGGACTAAAATACCCAGTTGTGTAGGACTTTTGTCTTTATTACAGAACAAATTGTTTTGAGTTACGTAGTATGGGTTTTCCTAATCACATTAGGAGAAGAGTAGTCCATAATCTTTGTGCAATTTGTTTGCAGGGATATGTATTGGACAGCTTTTCTAATAATGAAAAGATTTTTTTTAATGAATTTTCAATGCTGGCTGAATAGAAAAATGAGCTGAAATTTTATGCTTCCTGCCTTCCCCTTCAGTACAGATGGTGATGCTGCTGCAGGCACACGGATTGCTGAGAGGGATGGTTCTGTGGGCAAGCAGAAGGAGTCAAACCAATGGGCATGTGACTCTGCTAGTCCTAAAAGCCTAATTATCTTTTTGTGAAGACATTTGGTGTCAAATGCTGGACTTGATGCCATGCAAAATGGAACCTTGAGTGATCTCTTTTGTCTCGTGCTGGGCATTGATTATTACCTCCTTTGCCCTGTGGCAGTAGGAACTGATCCACTAAGTAGAGACAATGGATATTCATGGTTGTTAGGGAAGACTGGAAGTGCACTTTGTGGCTGAAGGGTCTGAAAGCATCAGGCTATGGCTTAGGGTGTTGTTGACATTGCCTAACTCCAATTATCTTTGCAGGGCTTATCATGGTTTTAGCAGGGGCATCTGAATTTGATCCTCAGTACAATAAAGATGCAACAAGCAGACCAGCAGACAACATCCAGATACCACAGGTCAGTTATACTGAGAGATGTTTTATAAATAACTTACTCCTTCAAGGGAAAAGGGAGATGGTGCTTCTAGGTGACCAGCTGACAGAATTCAAGTTCTCAAGACATTAGTTTTGTTGAGATGCAATTATATCCCTTCAGAAAAAAGAATTAGACTTAATTTAAGTTTGTATAAAAGAAAAGATAATACTAATTGGTGCTAGTGCTTATTTTAAATGGAATTGATTTAGTATGTAGGCTGTTGGGTGGGGCTTTTGGGGAGGAGCAAACTAGAAATTTAGAGTGTCAGTTTGGTTATTGATACCAGAAGATGATCACCATTTGATAAGGTTCTTTTAAATCACTAAAACAGATCTAGTTGTCTGATGTCTGAATTAGTAACGTGT
The DNA here is from genome assembly GCA_013390025.1 of Pitta sordida. Lineage (NCBI taxonomy): Eukaryota > Metazoa > Chordata > Aves > Passeriformes > Pittidae > Pitta > Pitta sordida. The sequence continues at coordinate 202,583 of WEKX01004422.1, read as the reverse complement.
TGAAATATTATTAAGATTCCTCCATGAATATCTGTTCTCCTCTGGTTTCCTTTTATATTCATTTCCACTCAGTGTTTCCAGCAGAGATGCCATAATGCATACTGTGGCAAGTAATTATTACAAGCAGAGTTTTAGGGGAGTCTTATTTATCAGAAACTAACGCTTTGCTTTTAAGAAGTTTGAAGCACAGTGTACAAAATGATCCAATGAAAATGTAAATTGGCAAAGTGAGGGGAGGCAGTCTCACAGATTTAACCTTTTCACACACACAAATGAATTTTGGTATTGTATACTTTCATGACCTAAACATAAAGAAAATAATCTGAGATACCTCTTAATTGTCTTTGTATCTTTTACAAATTCTGTTACCATCTTGAGGATTTTCAGGGTAGGAGATGGAATTGTGTTAAGAGGAGATTTTTCAGCAGTGGGAACAAAAGGCTGGAAAAGATCACCTTGATCATCAGTTCTTCTCCCATGCTGTTGCAAGCATTGGCATTCTGCACGCCCTTTACATTTCATCATTCATTATTTAAAAGGCAATCAAGCCTCCTGTAACCATATCCTACTGAGAAGCTGTTCCAGAACTTGCTGTTCTAGTGGCTAGGGGTTTTGTTATAAGCCTTGGTTTTTATCATCACTATTCTGGAGTTTAAATGATTCTTGCTGTATATCCTTAATGCATCTATAGACAGAAGCAATGGGCTTCTTTAGTTGTCTTTTTTGTTTTTATTTTACTAAACTAGAAAAGCTGGTGTCTTTTATTCCCCTCTGTTCCAAAAGGCTCTTAATTTCCCTTCTCCTGCTACGTGCTGAATAGGGTACTGTCCCCAGTCAATATATGGTCAACCCTTTCTGCTTCGCGGTTTCCCAGTCATGGTTTCACTTCTTTGCATCATGATTTTTCTGCGATTGGGGAGGTCTGTTTTGCGGGGCACTCATGAATATTCAAATTAGACAGACAATAATATTCAAATTAACCCCCACACCGTGCTGCACGGACCTTATTTTGTGGAGCTGGATTATGAATAAAAATGGAAATTTCTGTCTCTATAGAAATTTCTGGGGAAAAGTTATTTAATAGCTTGCTTTGGGGAAGATACCTTTTTCCCTTGTAAATTGTTCTCCTGTATTTGCTTCTCTTTAGCAACAAAATGGCTGTTTGTGTTTGACTATTTAATTTTAGCTAATCAGAGAAATTGGTGGCATAAATGTAAAGAAGAATGAGCCTCCTCTCACCTGCCCTTACAGTCTGAAAGCCAGAGTTCTGCTGTTGACTCATCTTGCCAGGATGAAAGTTCCTGAGGTCCTTGAAGAAGGTAATGGCTCCTTCCCTAATCAGATATTGTTGGAAACAGAGCAAGATGGTGCATTCTACAGTGCTTATGATTCTTGTCCATTAAAGAGTTGAATGGATCTCTGTTCAGTAGTCTCTATGCAGGGTACTTTGTTTTTCATCTTTAATGTCTCTTCAGAACATTTACTTAGCATTTACTCATTCTCCTGGCAGCCCTGTAATACTTTTATCTTACTTTTTAACGCCCTTGGCTGCAAACATGGCTTAGATAATTTTTTTTATCTTTGTAATAGGATAAAAGGTTAAACATGTGAAGTGTGTTTGATTTCCAGAGAAAAGAAATCCAAGACAAGCATAATACTGCTCTTTATAATGTTTCCATGGATGCTTAGTTTAGACGTTTTTTAGCCCGCTACGTGAAACAAAGGTGACAAGATTAGTACTTTAAGTATCAGTTACCTGCGTGCTTCAGTTTGCGTTTTGGAATTTTGTATACTTGTAAATATTCAAACAGAAATGTTACTAAATGCAGTTCGTAGGTTTAAACCATGAAAGTCATGGTTGTCAGTTGACCAGCAGACTTGAGGTGTTCTACATTTTAATGCAAATTAAAAAATAAAACAAAGTAAAATTTAAAAATGACCAGCAAAACAGGGAGATGTTTTAGTTCAAAATTTTCAGTTTCTTTCAAAAGAAAAATAATACAGTTATACCCCATCGTTCTCGACGAACGGGACAGGCGACTGCCCTCGCAAAACCCTAAACTTGCAAAGTGCAGGTCGTTAATATGCATGCAGGCCATGCCCATTGCCCCACCCCCCGGAACTCCAGAGGGCTCCGGGCACTTTTTTGCTTCTCCCCTCGGGCTTTCTGAGCACGGGGCAGCTAAGGGAACTGTTTCTGAGCCCCCTCTGACTTGGGGGACCCCTGCTACCCTAAGAACCTANACCTCCGGCACCGCCCCTCAGTGGAGCGGATGCACTGGGCATGCCTGAGCCGCAAAAATTCGCAAATGGTGGAATCAAAATTGCGATAAATTCACATCGCAAATGCGCGGGGTCGTAATGCAGAGGTCACAATAGAGAGGGGATTCACTGTAATTCTTAAAACCTCTCATCTTCCTTGCCAGCTTAGTTCCTGTTTGTACTTAGAACTTCATAGAACTGTATTCAGAAGTAATTGCTATTTTACAAATAATGATTTTCCCCAAACTGGTGTTTCAGTTAAAATTAAAAATCCTTTTTTTTTAACCTGCTATTAATTAGAGAATTCATTATGTTTTTATATCACTGATAAATTGTCAGTGCAATCTTGTTACTTTGTTTAGATGGATTTAGTAAGTATTTCTTCATTTGGTGTGAAAGCTGGTATGCAAAATTTGTCTCATCTTAGCACTGGCTTTTTTCTGTTTTGTTAAGAAATGTTACAGATGGGTATGTCAGTGAGAATAAAGTGGTATTTTCAGTATAATACAAGAATGAGTAGAAGTGAAGATCATGCCAGTAAATGTCCAGTTCATGTAAAATGTCTGATTTTTTTTTTCCCTTGAAGTAGTACAGCATAATTGCAGCCAGTTATATTTTGCAGATCAGCAGTTTATCCTTAAAAAGAGTCCTGCACTGCTTCAAGAAATGATTAATGTGATCTGCCAACTAATAATAATGGCTCGAAGCCGGGAAGGTAAGAAAAGAAACTGTATAATTAAAACCAGTAAATACGCTTCTTCACTGTAATATTTCATGAAGTCTTTGGTTCTTGTGGGAAACTGAACCTGTGATATTTAGAGATGCCTAAAGTGCCTCTAGTTCTCCCCCATGAATGTACATGGAGATAGTCTTTTTATTTGACAGTAAGATGGTTATTATACATGCAGTGTTTTTAATAAATTGCTTTGGAGTTTCAGAAAATTTAGATTGTGGCTTAAATTAGAAAAAAATAAAGAAACATTATTCTGGAAGACAGTAGTGTGAAATAATTTTCCAAACAGAAGTGATGGTTATTTATAAACCAAGTCTGAACAATCTCTGCAACTAACAATTTCTGGAAATTATCATGATCCCTTGCAGCCTCAAGGAGTCTGTGAAAGTGGAAGAGAATTTATAGCTGTCATTATGTATACAGTAGAAATGACTTCTCTAGATTTGGAAAAAAACTAGGAATGTGTCATAGGAATAATTGAGAACTGTTTTGAAAGTGGCAGTATTCAGAAATTTGGTCCTTAATCTAAAGGGAAATCACTGCTTTTACTACTTCTCACTTAGCAAATGTAGCATATTGTCCCTATTCTTGATGACTGTACATGTAAAGAGAACTTTGCTGCCCTGCTGACTGTTGTTGGGAACCAACTGGAAATTGTAAATGTGTGGGAGGGTCTTTTTGTTTGTTTGAGTTTTTTTGAGTTTTTTTTAAGATATGAATAAAATTGAAGTTAGATGTTGAAATTTTTGGAAGTCTGTTCTGTTTAAGTTTGTCAACATAATATTAAGTAGCTTAAATCTGGATGCGTTTGGGGGTAGCTTTAATTTTCACTTAAATCAGCCTTGACATGGTATATAAAATTAACACATGCTATAACTAACCATAGATTTTCAGCAGACCTGATCTGTCAAAACACAATGATGATGATGTATTAATACTATCTAAAGAAATATTTTGGGGACAGTTCTTACTCTCTGAAACCTATGTTGATGATGGGATGAATAGTCTCATTTTGTGCTGCGTTCCTGTCTTTCAGATATCCTGAATTGTTTTTGTTGTTATTATAAGCTTAAAAATGTTATTGATGTATACTTTGTAATCAAGTCTTTTGAAGAAAAACAATTGGGATGAATCTTCATAATCTTGGCACTTAGCTTTGTTTTGTGGCATCCATTGCTTGCATCTGTTATTTTGTGGCAATTATCTGATAGCTGATAATCAGCAGGTCTAAATTATTTTCATGGCTTCTTTGAGATCATCTGTAAGTATGATAAGTAGATAGCTGCCTTGCCAAGTGAGGTGTTTTCTGCCAAAAGTATGGGGTATGATCTCGTACCTGCCTGCAGAAAAGTAAGGCATCAGTTCATCTGTCCAGTCGAGACACATTCCTTAATTCAGATTGGAAGCTGCAGTGTAATGTAGAGGTTGTGGTTTGACCCAGGTGTATACTATTCCTTCACCAGTAACAAGAATTTGCGTTTAAATTTGATTGACTACTTTAATGTTCACAGATTCACAGGTTATTGGGTTTAAGCTGAAAGAGGATGGGTTTAGATACAGTAGTACCTCACCCTTCGTGAGGAAGGGGTCTTGTCAGGGTCTTGCAAACTGTCAAATTCGCAAACACGTGCAGGTCATTAATATGCACACAGGCCATGCCCGTCCACTCTGGAGCACGGGGGAGCCTTTTCCACTCCTCCCCACAGACTCTCCCAGCACAGGGGAGCGAAGGGAAGCATTTCTGAGCCCTCTCTGCTTGGGGAGACCCATCGGAGAATCCCTCAGCTTCTCTTTGGCCAAGCTACTGCTTCCGCAGCTGCGACTGGGCTGCTGCCACCATGCGTGCTTGCACTGCCTCCGCGGTGGGGATGGAGTGTCTTTGGGCTCAGGTCGGCCCTCTTGGAGCCTGGGAAACCTTAACTTTGCAACACTGAGACACCCAGCGCCCCTTATGGTGGGGGAGTGCTGTCCGAGTTTCTTTCCCTTTAACTGTGTTGGCTACGATACGTATATCTCCCAGTCCCGAGTGTGGGAGAGACAGCGCTGGCTGTATGAGACCCAGCAGAACAGTGCTCCCCCTGATGCAGTGACTCACCGTGTCCCTTACCCCGCTGCCGCGTCTGGACAGGCCCCACCAGCAGTACAGACCCCACACCGCAGCTTTCCCCCCATCCCTGTTGCCTGTGCCTGCACCGTCTCGGCCAGCTGAGGTGTCAGGAGCGGCCCCGTGCGGCACAAGTGGGCAGCGGCTGCGGCGGCGAGGTGTCCCGCCGCTGCACCATCCCAGCATACATCACTTGCCCCACTGTTGCTGCGGCCAGCTGAGCCCCCCTTTCCTGGGGCGCTTTTCTTCCCCGCCTGTAGCCAGGGAAACAGTAATGCAGGCGAGGGGCAGAGATTGGGGCATGGCGCTGCGGGTCAGTAAATGCCACAGCGAGGGAGAGGCACTGTGTGTCCTCCCTATGGTGCCAGGCCAGTCTCGCCCTATGGGGAGCATCGGCACTGTCCCTTGGCGAAGCAGAGGCACTGTGCATGCGTCGTCCAGGAAGCTTCGTGAATCACTGAGTCTGGTCTGCAAGAAAAATTTCTCGCAAATCAGCGAGGTTGCAGTGGAGGAGTTGCAATGCAGTGAGGTATTACTGTAAGGAAGAAATTCTTCCCTGTGAAGGTGGTAAGGCACTTGCCCAGAGAAGCTGTGGATGCCCCATCCCTGGAACTGTTCAAGGCCATGTTGGATGGGATGTTGAGCAACCTGGTATAGTGGAAGGTGTCTCTGCCCAGGGTTGAAACTAGATAATCTTTAAAGTCAAACCAAACCATTCTATGATTCTATGTTTTTGAATGATTTTATAACCTTAGATTAAGCGTTATTGTGTACTTTGACAATCAGAAGATGTCAAAATATGTTCAGTAATGGTTTTAATTTTATGGCAGGGGCCTTTGGGGGATCTTAAAAGCTATACTATGCTCAGGTCCAGTGTCAGGGAATATAAAGACCTGTGTTATTTTCAGGAAATCAAAATAATATTTTTCAGCTTTGTTGAAATACTTTTCTTCTGTCAAGAAGATGAGTCAATCCTTTAAGAAAGAGAGTATTTTTTGCTCTGGCTAGTGCTCTGTGGTCTCAATGCTCTAGGTAAATTTCCTGCAAAAGCCAGTTTGTCAGATAATATTTAGGATTATTTTATTGACTTGGTTTGAAGTGAGATTTCTTAATTTAAGGAGTCCTGTAACTTTCCTTAGCAGCAGCCAAAAAAATTCTAGGAGAGGTGGAAGATGGGTAAGACGGAAAGTAAATGTGGTGTTATTTTGTTGGAAGATTAGCCTATCTATTACTTCTACTTTTTTTTTTTTCCCCAGAAGGTACAAGTTACATCTTTCTTAGTTACCAGTATGTCTAGCCAGGTAGTTCTATTCATTTGTTATACAGTCAGCCCTCTTGCACTTCGCGCCCCCCATGTTGCGGCTTCACATCTTAGTGGCATGATTTTTTAGCGATGAAGGAGGCCCCTTTTCGCAACTGTGCGTGTGCGACCTGCCGCGGTGGCGGCAGCTCGGCCGCCTGTTCCGGTGGCGGCTTGACCACCCATTCCAGCGGCAGCAGCAGGGCTGCTCCCCCGGAGCCGCCACCGTGCAGTTATGAAAGTGTCCCTGGCTGAGCCGAAAAGGATTTTTTCCCAGCGTGGGATGGCTGCAGGCGCCAGGAAGGGCCGACACAAACACTGATACACAGCAACACAGTGCTGACACAGCACCAGGGCTGTGTGAGGGTGCGGGCCAAATTTGCATATTAATGAGCTGCCATTCAACGCGGAAGTAGGGCTTTGTGGAACCAAATTAAGACCGCGGGTGTGCGATATAGGAGACCTGACTGTATTTCTCTTTGCATTGCATATAATCTTCAATATATTTATTAATATACTAGATAAAAAAACCCCAACCAACCTACCAGGTAACCTGATTTGATAGCTGATTATGTTTATAGCTTGGTGTAATTAGTGAAGAAATAGGTGATTTGAAAGGCAGAGGGGCAGATGCAGCAGAGGGAACAGAGTGATCCTTCATGTGCATTTAACATGCTCTCACAGCTACTTACGAGTTTGCAGCAAGATGGTGAGTGGTGCAAAGGAAAAAGAAAACGTAATGAAGACACCAAATTTGGTTGTCTTCCTTTTTTTTTTTTCTTTTTCTTTGTTTTGGATAAAACTTTCTCCTTGTCTAATTGTGTACAGTGTAGGCCTTTTTGTACTTTAAAATATTGAAAGAATTATAGGTAATTTCTAAAAGGAAGGTCAAATATGTCTTTGCTCAGACACCATTTTTAACCTTTGTAATTAAACCTAAAAGTCACGTGTTTGGTATTTTTGCAGCTATTCTTGCTGCCTCCTAACATAATATGCTCTACTTAGCTTCACTTGTAGTTTTTTCTTGAATGTAATAGACCATTACCTTTAACTTCATCTCTCAAGATGAAAATCTTATAAATAATGTATTATGTTGTAAAAGATTAATGTTTAATCATAAACTATACTTAATTATATTCTTACAAAGTAGAGCTAAACACATTATACAGGCACACAGCCATGTAAAATACAAGTTTGGTTTTTTTGCTTAATTGGTGGAATTTTTGTCTATAATTATTGCATGGATACAGTGTGCCGTTGTTCCCTGAAACAATGTTAGATGGAAGTCTTTCCCTTCCGTAGTGTTCAGTTGTGACCCTCTAAATAGAGTGAAGAAAATGTCTGCTGGGCTGTGTGACTGCAGGGAGAGTAAAAAGGCTGCCTGGTTAATTATGCTGAACATTTTAAGATGTCTCTTTTGTTTGGTGGACTGAAAACAAGGTTTTGTGTTGTCTGTAATACAAGTATGCATTGTGCAAATGTAAGTAGAAAAAACAATTTAAAATTATGTCGTTTGTTTTATTCTCCCCAAGAAAGGGAGTTCCGTGCTCCATCTTTGGGATCTTTGGAAAATTGCATGAAGCTTTCCCAGATGACAGTCCAGGGACTTCAACAGTTCAAGTCGCCCCTTTTACAGCTGCCTCACATTGAAGAAGACAATCTTAGGCGAGTTTCCAATCATAAAAAGGTATAAAACTACAAAGGATACTTGTTAATGCCTTAAAATGCTTTCTGCTTCTTCTGTTACCTACTTGCCTGTAAGGAAGCAAGGTCTTGAGTTAGCTAAGAGAATAAGAGTAGATTTATTTCTCAGCAATTCAGTACAACACTTCCTAGATGACCTGTCTGATTTTTGTTTCTTTGAAGTCCATCTCACTTAGGAGGTGGGGAATCAAGCTTAGAGATTTGGTACATGTAAAAAGTGTAAAAGGTCAGTTTATTTTGACCTCATAAACAGAAGAAATAGAGTTTCTTCCTTAGTGCAATGTACTATCTCCTATTTAATATTTTTCCAGAATGTGTCTGGAATATCCTACTGAGACTTTTTTTAGTAAGGGGTGTAGGGCTCAGCAGGGGAGACTTGTTTGTCTTTACATCTTTCTTAATCTATTTTGATAGAATATATATTCGGGAGCTTACGCAGAGGAGTTCATAAAAGGAAAAAATGATTCCTGCGGGAAGTATTTTAGATTTTGTGTTCCTTTACATTTGACAAAGGGTGTCTTATAAAGCTCTTGCTATTCAGTTGTATTTGGGTAAGTGTTGGTATTTGTAGAATTTAAGGGCAAAGAAGAATAGTCTTGTCTGAATACCTTCACTCCGTTTTACTGACTGACCCTGTGTTCAAACCTGCTTGTAGGTTTGGCTCCGGTATATCTTGTAGGAACACCTGCTTTGAAACAAGCAGTTGTCTTCTGCTAGAAGCTGTTGACTTTTCTGTATTATTACAGTTGCCAGTTTGGGTCACTCTTGAGGATATTATTTTTATCTGATGGAAGTTTTGTTGAGCTTTAATTGCAGCCTCAGGGGGTGTTTAAATGCTTTTGTTAGTGTGATGGCTAAGAGTTCTTAGGTACTGCTTTTTTTTTAGTCTCCTTTGAAGATGCTTGTTCATCAAATATTCAAGTAGTCTTACCATTTGGGCGAAGGAAAAGAACAATTCTCTTATAGGTTCATGAAATACTTTTTAAATCCAGCTTTAAACTACAGGGAACGTAAAAAATGCAATTTTAGATGTATATTTTACATGTGCAGTGTAACTAACACTTAAATACAAATATCAAGTATTTGGCTACGTTACAGTCCCACCTGTCCTCGCCCTGAAGGAGGGAAGAGATCAGTTTATTGGTTTTGTTTGTGCAGGATTCCCAAGCACTGAGCCCCTAAAAAATACAATGCCCTAGACTGGAGGTGTGATCAGTCGACCTTGGTGCATGAAATTGGTTTGGATAAAGTACATATATTTATGTACATCTTGTGATGCACATCAAGTGCATCTTGGTGAGGTAATCAAATGTTCAAATCTGTGTTTGTTGTATCCTTTTAGCTCTGTTCTGCAAATCTTAAAAGGAGTAGGTTTAGATTTGTTTACAGTTCAGTACAAAACAAAAAGTAACTTTTATTTGGTTGCTCCTGCTAATACAAATCTCAAAGCACTGAAGTTCTCTATCTAAATAAAACCCCCTATTAGTAATATTTTTTTTCTCAACTTTTTTAAAAACCTGGCTGAAATAATAGTTTTTTAAGTAAAGTGCCATTTCTGAGCGGTTATTTACTAAGGAACACACAAGTGTTCAAAATAGTGCTATTTAGTAGGTTTGAATGCAACTTTTTTGGTTAATTGTTTCTCAAAACATGTTTCCCAGTTTCCTGAGGTGGGGGGGGGGTGTTAATAAGAACAAGTCAAATGGTGTGTAAGTATTAGGAAGTGGGAGCACAAGTATTGTATTATCAGGGGTTTGTTTGTAGACTATTTTCTGTGCTACCATGTGACTTCCTTTTTTTAAAATTTATTTCAGTATAAAATCAAAAGCATTCAGGATTTGGTGAGTTTGAAAGGCTCAGATCGTCGCAATTTACTGCACTTTCTAGAAGATAAAAAATATGAAGAAGTTATGGCTGTCCTTGGCAGCTTTCCATATGTCACTATGGATATAAAACCACAGGGTGAGTAGGAGGTCCTTTTGTTCTGTGTATGTCACTTTTCTGACGTTTTGATAGTCTGTTGGCAATAGGCTTTTGGAGGATGTTGAAACTCAACTCACTGTAATTTATATGGCCTGGAAATTACATCGTTTTTTGAGCGGCAGGTACATGAGATTTGTAGTCTGAGGAGATAAAGTACATTGAAACATTTTGCAGATCCCCAAGACAGCAGTAGTTTATCTTACAGGAGCTTATCAGATATTTTGTCTGTCCATTTTAATATTTCATGAACAATGTGGAATTCTGGTTGAAATACCACTTTTATTAGCTATCTTTAAAAATTGTGCTTATTCCAGAATTTATGCTCATTTTACTCTAGAATTGATGGTCCTTTGTGAGATTTTGAGTTGGAGACCCTGATGACGGAATATTCAAGGATTCCTTTGTGATGATCCTTGTCTAGTTTTTCTGTCTGGTGCAATTTGTCTGTGCTGTGCTGAGCTACCTTTTGTGTGCATTGTTTCCATGAATGTGTAATGCTCTCCCCCTCTGAAGATTGGGTATATTGTTAAGCAGTTCCTGTTAGGCAGCCTTGCAGTGGGAAGTGTATTGATTCTACAATCTCCTTTCCTTTGTAGAAGATCAGTGCTAGTAAATGTGTGATATTTGAAAGTCATTCTAATTCTTGTTTCTAATTTATATGTTGACTGCGATATCATGGATCAAATTAAAAATGTGATATACTTTGTTTGGGTAGCCTGATTTGTAACCTGGTTTATGCACAGTCCTCTGTGAGAAGCAAATGTTAATGGAAGCATCTGTTAAGGAAGCGAATGTCTCCTAATCTTGGTGTTTCTAAATGTTGTTTATAGGTGATTTTAAAAACAAATAAACAAAGGACTTTATATTACTGTAGCACAGGATTGTATGCAGTCCTGTTAATCTGCTTAAAATTCAGTCTTGGAATACTTTCCCTTATTTTGGCAAACAGGCCTTTTCTGTCTCTAGTCTTCATTTGTCAGACAGCTGCACTCAGGTGTGGCATGAAGGACTAAACAGTGCATATGCTTTTCTGTTTAGGTCAGGATTGCCATTACATAAAATATAGAAGTAAGACTAGTGAATAGTAAAACTGCTTTCTTGAAGAGGGGCTGGGAGGGATAAATAAAATGTCTGCACTGGGATATAACTATTCCTCTCTAGCCTGAGACATTCTCCAGTTTATAGGTCAGAGATATAAACTCCTCCATGGCTTTCCTATGGGGTTTATGTTCGATGTTTTAGTTAAACTAATCACTGCTGTTCTTTTATTTTCCTTTGCCATCTCCTTAAAAAAAGAATTAAATACATGATCGTTAATGTGGCATTGAAATTGAGGTGTTAATCTTATGAAAGCCAGGAAAATCAAAATTATGATTCCCAGAGCAAATATAACACGGTCCCTTTGGTCATGTGCAGTATTTCATGTTTCTGAAGTTTTATGCTTTAATATATAATGCACAGTACTACAGGGTTATGGTTCCCACAGCAGCTATAACTTCGAATTTTCTAACTTTCATGCAATTAAAATTTCAAACTCAATGCTGCGTTTTTATAGTTTGCTGAATTACCAGCCCTCCTCCTGACAGCATATTCGAAGTTGTAAGAGACTTATTAAATAATATTTTGAAATTATTTTTTGTTTAAAAAATCTGAAATTTGTATGCTTAAATTTAGAAGTAGCAGAAACAATGTTTAATGAAGAAAAAGGCTTTAAAGAACTCTAACAGATATGTTGCTTTTCTTTTTACACTAGTTTTGGATGATGAAGACAGCAACAATATCACCGTAGGTTCTCTTGTCACTGTTTTGGTCACACTAACAAGACAGACCATGGCAGTAAGTATAATCCTTGTATAGTAAGTGTAACACTTGTTCTTTCAGGGTGACTGCAGATATATGCTAGTAAACAAGCATTTCTGCCTTTCAAACTAGCATAGTGTTTCATAAATAGAACTGTAAAGTTAAGATTTGAAATTGAGAACTTGTGCTCTTAATCCTTCTTTATGTTTTTGTTTCTGAATGAGAAAGCTTTCCTGGAATAAAGCCTAAGTCCAGTCTGACCCATTGCAGTTGTCTAGGGAACAGTAAAAGGATATGGCAAGTAATACTGCCCTGAGGTTTGTAAATAACAGGAAAAGAGACATTCAGAAACTTGGTTCTTGAACTAAAATAAAGTATTCACTCAAGTCCTTAGGACAGTGTTTGATTTCACTTTATGTGGGCTCATAATGTTACAAATCTCTTGGGTGTTTTAGACACTTTTATGAAAGAAATTCAGTCTAGGAGAATGCAGAATACACATAATATGTATAAAGGAAGTAGATACACCAGTGCCACATGAAGAAAGTGGACTGCTGGATAGGTAACAGTGTGGCATAATCAAAATAATACTACAACCTAGTAGGTAAGCTTCTGATTTGTGCTTTAGCTTAAAATGCAGTAATGACTTCCTTTGAACCAAAAATACACAGGAACTAAACAAACTGTGACACAACAGGGACTACGGTGTCAGTTTTTTGCATATGTACTAATCACGTAGTTGTCTAAGTCAGCAGAAAGTCAGAGTGATGCCTGTAGTGTAAGGCACACAAGCATAAGTGTTACAGTTGAGGTTCAGACTTGCCATTAAAGCCAGTTCAGCAGACAGTGTCTATGTAAAAGGACTGTGTGGTAGCTGAGGGTGCAGTAGGTAAAAAGTAAAAGCACTGCGTCACTGTGCTGTAATGTAAAAATTAAGGAAACTGAAAATTATGAGTGTGTTGAAGTCTTCTTAAAAATGAAGATGTCCAACAGCATATAGAGAACTCGTTTAAGATGTTTCCTTTGTGACCTCCACTAGGCAGTTTGGCATTGAAATACAAGACTGCAAAAACTAGAGGTAGCCTTTTATACTGTACTTGTTTTTTGAGGTGGTATCTCCTATTTGCCATCTTTATACAAGACAGCTCCTTTATGACTGTTTTGTTTTGGTGGAGTTTTTTAATGACATCTATTATATTTTGAAGAAAGAAATACATGGCAAAAAATCAATTTACATCGAGATATCCTAGTCTACAGAATACTAACATTGTGTTGTGTCTCAGTGTTTCGTATTTCTGGTTGGATTTGTTGTTTTGTGTCCCTCAGTAACAGAGCAGCTGTTGAAGTTTTTAATGCTCTGACAACTGGAGCAGAATTAGCATTTTACTGCTGCTTGCTTTTGTGATATAGGATTTCTATGCTTTATAGAACAAGTTGATGCTTTGGAGCAAGATGACATGTTACTACGAAATTCCTTTATAATACTAGTGATGGAAATATTTGAGACCAAGTGTTTGAAATAGTGTTTAATTTTGATCTACTAATCCCCTGTTGTGTCTGTCACTGATAAAAGAATTTGCCATAATGAGTAAAACATTCAGATCTGATTAAGGTGATCTAGTTTAAGTTAAAATATGAAATAGTAGTTTACACTTTTGGTACAGAGTGGCATTAGTAGTTTTCACATTTTTCTCTAACCAGGAAGTGTTTGAAAAGGAACAGTCTATATGTGCAGCAGAAGAGCAACCAACAGAAGAAGGGGTAAGTGAAGAGTGTGAATGTTCCACTCACTAATGAAAGAGAACTTTCCTTCAGATCTTGAGTTGCTCATTGTGCACTTCTCATGCATTTATTTTCATAAATGCCTCCTGAAATGTGTCTTGAGCTGTGCCTTCTACTTTTGTTGTGCAGCTTAAAATGCTTAAAGTACGTTTGAATGCCTGAAATTTTATGAACAGAATAAATATTTCAAATATGATTTTCCTGCAGCAAGGAGATGCCAACAAAGTTAAGAGCAAAGGATGGCAGCAAAAGAATAAAGGCACCAAGAAAGCTTCGAAATCAAAGAAAAAGAAGCCAGTGAAAAAGAAACCTGTGCCACCTTCATTGCAACCACCGAAACAGCAGAAGCAAAAACAAGCTAATGGGGTAGCTCATAGTTTCAATGATATTTTATCATTTTATTAACTTTATCACTCATAATCTTTGGGGGGTTTTGTATCTGTCTCTTACATTTTGGGTTGTGCATTTGTGAAGTTTATCTTCTGAAATAGCTTTTTTTTTTTTTTACTTTACATTTGAGAATTAATAGTAAATTAATCAAGGAACAACTATGGTAGTTTTTCTGTGGCCTGCTGAAAGTTGTGCTCATCTATTTCAGAAATCTGGCTTCATTGTCCCTTATTAGTTCCTATTATGCTGCCTTCTGAGAGGTGAATTTTTCTGTAACTTCTACTTTTCCCTTAAAGGAAAAAAACTGAAATGCGACTTTCTTCTGATAAATCAAGTAGCTTTAGAACCTTTATGCTTCCACTACATTGGAGTTTTCTCTACCTCTTGGGTTATGTTGTAGGTACTTTCTTAAGTTCTCTGTAATTTTTTTAAGGCTTTTTGAAATGCAGTCCCTGAGTCATAGAATTCTTTGGGTTGGTAGGGACTTTAAAGATCATCTAGTTCATACCCTCGGACATGGGCAGAGATGCCACCCACTAAACCAGTTTGCCCAGGGCCCCATCCAAACTGGTCTTGAGCACTTGCAGGGATGAGGCATCCAATCTGGGAATAAAGTACTGGTTTTTCCCTATTCCTGTTGCAGATGCCATGTGGAGAAGGGAAATTGCTTCCTCCCTCCTCTTGCACGTGAGGTGAAAAGGATTAACCTTCATTGTAGACATCCTCTGTGCTACAGGAGGAGTGTAGATGCTGTGACCTTAGGGCAGGTGCTGTGAATGCTGTGTACTGCAGTAATGCAGACAAACTAAGTTAGAGGTGTTTTGTTTTTTTCTTTCCCATTAGGAAGTTGTTGTGAAGGAAGAGGAGGAGGAGGTCTCTGATAAAGGAAGTGATTCTGAAGAAGAAGAAACAAACAGAGACTCTCAAAGTGAAAAGGATGATGGAAGTGACAGAGACTCTGACAGAGAACAAGATGAGAAGCAAAACAAAGATGATGAAGCTGTAAGTCTTCCTTTATCTTGAAGGGTAATGTTGCCTCTGGGGTTGAGAGAAAATGCATTTTAATCCTCTAGCATCCCCTCAGGCTAGTCAACACCAGGACAAGGAGTAATACCAGTTCTCCAGAGGTTTTCAGACCTCATTCTGGTGTAAGAGCTTTATTGTTGCAAGATTTTTTCAGAGAGAGTAGCAAAGGGTCTTTGCAGCATAGTCAGAAAACAAAAATGACATGAGAAAAATGGCTAAACTTCAGGAAGATTGTAGTGTTATCTTTTAGCTTAATTTGATTACTAAGTGCTGCAGATTTTCACAGAATCACAGAATCACAGAATATTATGAGTTGGAAGGGACCCACAAGGATCATCTAGTCCAACTCACCATCTAACACCCATACAGAGACCGAGAGCACATCCCAGAGCGGTAACACCAACCTAGATCCCTCACAGTCTAGCAGGCCACTCCGAGCCGGAAGGGGCCCAGGATCATCCAGCCCTACACCCCCCAGCTAGATCATGTCACTAAGCTCCTCGTCCAGTCTTCTCTTAAACACCTCCAGGGACGGCGACTCCACCACCTCCCTGGGCAGCCCATTCCAATATGCAATCACTCTCTATTTTGTGAGAGAAACTCTCTCCCTCATATTGTGTTCTTGACAGGCAGTGGCTGTTGCATGCTGCATAGTACATACCCTGAGCATGCACCCATTGAACAAACTTGCACCTATGCTTACTAAACGGTAGTCACTGTTAAGTTAGTAATTTGAAACTGTAATTGTAACTGAGAATGAGATACTGTGGTGGTAGATGATTTCTGCAACACAGGTGTTACAGTGGAAGACTTGGGTGATAGCTGAAAGTCCCATACAGAATGAGAATAGGCTTCTAATGGGAGAGGAATCACCCAATTTGTTTTCAGGACTCTTGCATCTCACACAGTGAGTGTTTATAGATAGTGCTGTGGAACTGAGTTTTGACGAATGTGTGAGAGCCCCACAGATCTACATTTTGGGGTGGATTTTTTTTTGTTTGTTTTTGTAATTACTTAGATGGTCTCTTGCGTTACTGTTGCTTGAGGGTATTTTTGCTTTTAATTGTACTGTATAACTCAATTTCTATGTGTTTTTCCCTTTATAGTCAAGAACTTGTCACATGCAGCATTTTCATGGACTAAAATTGCTGTCTTTTTATTGCAGTAGGTGGCTAGTGCACAGTAATTCTTTAATCTTATCTTTGACAGGAGTGGCAAGAATTACAGCAAAGTATACAGAGAAAAGAACGAGCCCTTCTTGAAACGAAGTCAAAGATAACGCATCCCGTTTACAGTCTTTTTTTTCCTGAGGTCAGTAATAGAAATCATTACAGTTGTGAAACATAAGAATTAATAATAATACAAATTAATTGTTCTTTTTGTGTTTTTTCTGTAAATACTGAGCTTTTTAAAAAGTATAATAGATAGATAGAAAAAATCTAATATTAATTTATAAAGTCTTAACTTATAAAATCCTATTAAGCCCCTTCAGATACTTTTCTAAAAACTTTTTATTATTCTTTCTATCCAGTTCCCAGAGGCTTGCAGACTTGAATAAAATTTGGAGGTCCTTTTTGATAGGAATAATGCTAAACTGATTTTTTACCTACTGATCTGCAACGTACAGGTAGATTATATCTGAAGGGTTTTGTTCTGATAGAGATCTAATGGGATGTAAAAGCACAGCTCTAATAAAGAGCAAGTAATACTTTACCCTTAAGTCTATATAGAACTGCAAGTGCCTGTGGCAGGTCGTGACCCCTCCTGTGTGAACCATAAGAACAGGAGAATTTGGGAGCCATTTGGTTCAGTAGATTGTTTTGGCTCACTACTTGACTTCAAGTCTGAACACAACATCGTGGTGGCAGCCCAGAGTGCAGCTGTGGGAGGTAGAGTTGGTTGGCAAAGCTGTCTCTTTGTACCACAATCTAGTCTGGAAGTGGTAGAAGCCAGCTGCAGAATTAGTCTTTCCTGTGGAGCTGAAAAATACAAGTTCAGGTGTGGGTGGCTGTCAGAGGAAGGGGTGTATTTGAGAGTGGTGACTCAGGTATTTCTACGGCAACCCTTGGTGTTTTAAGTTTGTTCTGATATATCAGTTGTTACTTAAACAAACAGTGAACCATTCAGTAGTTTTTTGAAAAATAGCAGTGGAACCTTGAAAAAGATGGAATTTTTCAAAGCCTGTTTGTATCCTGAGCAAGGAAGTTAAATGTTTGGGTGTGACCAGATCAGAACCAGGAGGGAGGAGTATTTGGCCACATTTTTTTTTCCAGGCCAGCAGTTCAGAAGTTTTCTTTGCTTCCTTGCAGTCTGACTAGGGAACTAATCTAGGATCTATGTCTGTCATTCTGCTATCTCCAATAACAGAGGTGGGATGCAAAGCTTATGCTTCCTCTTGTAGTTTAAAGAAGATCACTGAGATGAGGATGAAGAGTAAAACAGGAGAATAAAGGAAGATACCATGTGTATTTGCTCCCCCTTCTTACTCCCCAGGGTTCTTTATGTCTGTACCCAGTAAAGCTTGATTTATGTGCAAACATACATGTCGTGGTTTGACCCTGGCTGGATGCCAGAGACCCACCCCAACTTCTCCTGAAGGAGAAAACTAAAAAGAACAAACTGGGAAATAAAACTGGAAAATAAAATAAAACTGGTCACAGGCAAAAGAAGCAAGGCAAAACTATAAATAAAGAACATAAA
>WEKX01004422.1:167248-184568 GCA_013390025.1 Pitta sordida | reverse complement strand
ATACATTGTTCATGTGCTTGTGATTGTACTGTTCCTGCTGGGTTTACCACTGTAAATCATTAGAAAGCAAATTGTTGGAAGCAAGACCTGTTGCTAAGGACCCAGAGAGGATATACAGACCAAGAAAATTAATTGTTTTCCTGAAGGCCTTAGCTGAGATCTGTGTGGCCTCATGAAGTCTAGTTTTATATTGGCTGATCTTAATGCTGTATTTTCCTGACAGTGCTAGGTACTTTCCCATCTCTCAGTACAGCTTCCAGCATACACCAGCATAACGGAAAAAGGTGTACTGGAATTCTGCTCTTCTGGGTGGCTTAGATCATGTCAAATGTGCTGCAGAGTCTTAATACCTCCTTGCTGGGAAGGCAGCTGGCTTTGGTTATCAGTGGAAGCTCAGACATGCTATGCCCAGTGCCTCAGAGCTGACTATTTGTATTGCTCTTACTGGACTGAGGGTTCCTTTGCTCCAAGCTACAGGTGAGGTTTATGATAAGACCTAAAACCCATTCACTGCTAAAGAAAATCGAAGGCTGAGATGATTCCTTGAACTTGAAAGGTGCACATGTGTTCTCTCATGGTACTGCAGTTGTAGATTTCCAGCTTTTCTCTATTGGTTTCATGAAAGTTGAATGCAGCTGTATGTGGTGCTGTAACTGCAGTTGGTGCATGGTCAGATAAGAGTTGATCTGCAACGTTTGAAGAACAAAATCCATTGTACTCACTGGGTTTTTGTTGTGTTTTTTTCTTCTGTTGTTTGGAGTATTATGTGCTATATTGTGGCCATGGCTAGTTCAGACATGCAGAATTGAGGATAAAATGCTGTATTCCACAAGTTCCAGAGGTTCAGGTCTAACTGAGCCTTACATACTTGTTCTCAGGAGAGAATTATTGCTGTTTCATGCAAGGTTTGGGACAGTTGATTACTCTGTCAGAGATGTGTCTTTAATCTCTGCATTAATTATTAATCCTAAATAATTATCTTCTGCCCCTGAATCCATGGATCCAGAAACTGCACAGATTGTGGTTTTGACATTTTTAGGTAGAAACTGGCCTTGGTGTTCCAATTTCATGAACATACTGGTTCCCTGGCATGCCAAACTTTGCACCCATCTGTTAAAGGGCATTTTGCCTGTTTGCCTGTTAGTTTGCCAGATTTTCACAGGCATAAACTTTAAATTCCACCCAATAAGAGAGGGGAAAATGACACTCCTGCACAGCTGTCCTTTCTGCAAAAAAATGATGGCACTTTGGGGTCAGGAGCTTTAGTTCCAAAGAGTTTACTATATAGATCAGTGAACATCATTTGCACTGGTATTTCTTCTCCCTTGGCTCTTATTTTTCACCATTTTTTTGCAAAAATCCACTTGACAGTTTTGATCTTTATTCTTAAAAGAAAAATTCCTTTCCATTGAGAGTGATGAAAACATACAGAGTGTATAGTCACTTGGCACAGTTTTGGTAGTGTTGTTTTGGTAACATCAAAAATAATATGTTGATGCAACACAGATCCTTTTTTCTTTGGTCAGTATTTATAGGCCTAAAATGCTAAGTAACCATTCTGTAATGTACCTAGCTTGTGGCTCTTATTCATCTGCACTCTTTATATTGTTCATATTTCTAGTCCCAGGGGCCTCTTGGCTAGGAAATAAACACTTCAACTGCATTAGAGTCTTCTTTGCTATAGCTGTCATGAAGATTGACAATATATTTACTGTTGAAATTTGCAGATAAGATAACTCATACTTTGTAATCACATGGGATGGTTTTTCATAAAGAAAATAACTTGGAATAGTTGTAAGAAGAATTTAGTATTCTACATATTCTGGTCTTAAACAATATATGAATAGGGGTTTTGTCCTGTTTGCAGTGCCTGTTCTAAATGTGGGAAGGAATGCTGTTGCTTTTCTTTTATACACTGTAAAATAGGCATTTAACATATTGAGATAATTTTACATTCCTCTGTTCCGGGACTCAGCAGTGCTAATCAGAGTGTTTTGGTTGTTGCTGTGAGTGTCTTGTTGTAAGTAGTTGAATGTTTCAGTAAGATTGTGATAGTAGTTATAACTAGCAACAGTCACTTCAAAAGAGAAAAGGAGTTAATTGAGATTTTGTAATTTTTCAACCTGCATTATTTAAATTTCAGATCTCCAAACGTTTCAATTCTGAAGTGTTAAAAATATGTAGAACTACTGAACTTTTGATTCTTTCAGTAGAGACAAAAATTCTTCAAATTCTACGTATTAACAACCTTCACTTTCCACTTGTGGAATTTAGAAGGTGCTCAGTGATAATGTTAAAGCCCACTTTATCCTTTCATTCAGTCCTTCTCATGCTGTTAGATTAAAAACAAAAGAAAACAACCACTTTTTATGTGGCACTGAAGCAACTACTTGATTGAGTTTGGTGTAAATATATAAAAATTGGCCTTCTGGTTTGGAACTTTGACTTATATGCACTGGTTAGGGCTCCAGTCTGTTATAAATGTGACCAGTTACCAAGACATTGTTTTGCAACACAGTTCGGTGTTTGGGTTGTGTAAAAGGAGTGCCTGTTTTCCCTTTTTCCCCCGAAGAGTAAGATTTTGCTGTTACGGCTGTTACCTATCTACCAAAATACTTCATCCCTAGGAAGAAGTTTCCCCCTTGCCCCCGACTATTCTCACTTTTTAAAAAAAAAGTACTTAAGGAGGTGAAGGAGTGGAAACTTGCTTTGCACTACTAAACTAACTTTTTTACCATAAAAAAAATTCAGCTTCTGTTAAAACAAAGGGGATTTTGCCTAAAATGAGTGCTGGAGTGTTAACCAAAAAGGGGTAGTGTTTAAATGAAAAAGTTGATGCTGAAGAACTGTCTTTCCCATTTGAGAATCATTGTGTCTGTGCTGCTGAACTGCACCCTATTCCTAAAAGTCTGACTCCAACTGAAGGAAAAGTTACGATCTTTGTACAGTGTTTTTATCTTCTAGGAAGGACCACACTCGATTTATTTTAATTTCATTTAGGAACTCTGCTTCTGTACCTGCAGTGGCAAAACCTTTGAGAGCTGTAGCTATTTTGAAAGCTGTGTGGGATAGGCAGCAGTTGTGCATCCTTTACAAATATAAATCAGTATTGACGGATATTGAGTCACTTCCTTGAAGTGAAATCTCAGAATGTTTGGATTTCATTTGTCAGCAGATTCCCACTCTTTGGAGGGGTGGAGCAATGGGTAAAGGACACTTGCCTGAAAAAGACTTCACTGGGAAGAGTGCTTTAGCTGTGTTTACGCATTCCTTGCTCTATATGCTGGACTTTTTATCCAGGCTGGATTTCTGTTGAAGAACCTGAGGTAGTATGTATTATACAGTGGATGAAGTTGCTCGTTAGCCCTCAGTGGACACAATTCTTCAGAATGGTTCCATGTCCCACGTGGTAGCTTAAGTTGAATGTATGGAATGAAACCTTTGGAGACCAGCAGTTACTTGTGATGATTTGTTTGCCTTCAGTGTGCAAGATGCATATTATATGTATATTATATATATTTATTCATGCATATTCAAGAGTTTAAGAAAAAAAACACGTAACGCAAACCACCTCCTTTCTGTCTGTATTACAAGGACCAGTGATCCCTAATTACATGTTATAAACTGTAGCAGAATAATTTTCTATGACTTCAATAATCCTGGTGTTTTATTCTGTGGGGTTTTTTTCTTTTCTGAAAGGAAAAACAAGAATGGTGGTGGCTCTATATTGCAGACCGCAAGGAGCAGATGCTAATATGTATGCCATACCACGTTTGTACACTAAAAGATAAAGAAGAGGTAAGGTACTGGGAGAGTTTTGGTTTTGGAGTATTACAAAACTGTGTAGAAGTCTTTATGGCATGGAAATACATTTGGATTTTAAATTTTTTTATACTTATCTCTTAAGCCTTTTAACTATGAAAATTAATAATGAAGCAAGAAAAAGTAATTTATGATGACTTTCAAGTTTTTGCACTGAGTATGTTTGGGATTTTTTCCCCTGATATTAAAAGCTGATGAAAACCAGTATTCATACAAAATTACATTCTTAAGGTTATTAAAATTTGTTAGAAATATTAAGTGTTCTCTTTCTGTAAAGTAGAGACTGTGACAAATTAATTAGCTTCAGCTCATATGAGTGTTTCTGAGACTGTAACCTTCAGCTGTGTTCTTCTTGATAGTCTTCTGAAAAATGTAGACTTAATGTACTTGTTCTTCCAAACTAGATGTTGTGTTCAATATCAAATAACAGTAGAATTAAGGTAATACTTTCAGCAGACTAAATATTTTGACCTGCTTGGGTTTTTGAGATTCAACATACAACAGGGTGAAATTGTGTACTTCATGTAGTTACTTGGTCTAACTCAGGAAAAAATGTGACTTTCATGACAGGTGTTGTGCTTCAGTATTGTGACTCTTTTCTGCATCTCTTTTATTATGGAGAGATTTCCAAGGAAGTGCCACTAGTAAGAAACAAAAAGTTTTGAAGAAAATTTTTCTGTAGTAGTATTTATTGTTCATTGCAGTACTCAGGTACTTGTTTTAATGTGTGTTTTGAAAGCAGTACGAATTCATGGCACAAATTCTATCTTGTAGGTAGAGCTGAAGTTCCCAGCCCCAGGCAAGCCTGGAAACTATCAGTACACAGTTTATTTAAGATCGGATTCATATATGGGATTGGACCAGATGAAACCATTGAAGGTGATGTTTGATCGTGTTATATCTTCATGTATTACACTGAAAGCTACTTCATATGGTTGTATGACTATATGGACCCCAGAAGTCCTGTTGTCTATAAGAATTCAACCTGTCTTAATTTTAAACAAGTGGGTAGGAGGAACTTACCAGTGGCTTCTGCCTGATATCAGTAGTGGTAGTTTTATGGTGGATTAAAGAGGACCTAAGTTTGTGAGGCTTTTCCAGTGCCTTTTTATTTTAAATCACATTTTTCTAACATTTATTCGATTTCCACAATGTGATGGCTCTAGCTTTTTCTGCCTTGAGGTCTGCCATGCTATTTCTCTGCCCTTAGTCCTAGATTCATCCAGTTAATGAGAAAAACCTGGCATGCCTTATTTCTGGAAGCAGTTCTTGGTTTTATTTTGGGTTTGGGGATGGGATGGAATTTATTTTGTTGTTTGGTTTTTTTAACTGTCCATTTTGTAGGGTGTGTCACTCATTTTGGGTGGGTAGACTTGTTTGTTTTCCTGAATTGCTGTTTGTTGTCTGTAACCTTCTCTTCCCTATCTTCTCTTTCCTTCCAGCTGGAAGTTCATGAAGCAAAACCAGTGCCAGAAAATCACCCACAATGGGATACAGCAATAGAAGGTGATGAGGACCAGGAAGACAGTGAGGGCTTTGAAGACAGTTTTGAGGAGGAAGAGGAAGAGGAGGAAGATGATGATTAAACAATACTCTTGATTGACTACAATGTCTGCACATACTGCAAACTCTTAGTCTGACTGTGGAACTTGTACAGTAACCAAGAAACACAGTACAGAAGCTTTGAGAAGGCTGAGTTTAAATTTTCTTTACCAATTAAGAGTGCATTATGTAACTTCTCAGTGGAGGTGAAACAAACCTGTTGCCATTGATACACCTTGGAATATGCTTATGGCTCATTATAGCCTTCAAAGTGCAGGATGGTGCATTTGTTTCAATTGAAAATAAAAGCTTTTTTATTATAAATGTCCAAAAGTGTGGGCTATGTATTGTCTGATCAGTTATGGGTCCAATTTAAATAAAAGGTACTATTAGCTAGGAGCAAACTTTCACAATTTTTCTGCATTAAGAATTTATTTTAGGAAACTTTTTTGTATATTTGACATTACAAATCTCTCTTGATTTAAACAACATCTCAACTTTCAAACTTGATTGGTTCTGTGGTATTCATTAAATATTTATCTGTGATACTGCTCACATCATTCATAGCTCTAAAATCTGTTTTACTTAACTTGATCATTATAAATTGGCATCATACCCATTGCTACATTCCATGTATTCTGGAGGGCTGCATTTTTAGGACTGTTGCCTTTTTATGCCCGACATTATAATGGAAATCGTAAACTTTCTTGTGATAGGATACTTATTAATGGCTTAAAACATTTTTAAGCCTTTATTTCATCAGATCAGAAGAAGATCTGAGACTTTTGATAAACAGAATGTCTGAAAGCAATTTTGGGACCACATGTTCTGTAAGTTAGTGGCTTTTGTGTAATACCTTGATAAAAGGTACATGCTGAAAGCCGAAGTGTATGTTCTGAATCAACCTGACGCCGTCAGAAAAGTTCTAAGGGTAAAATACGACATGCAGAGAGAGCATGTTTTGTATCAATTTTGAATTCCCATGAATAAGCTGGACAATTTGATGGCTGTTTGCGTTTGTAATAGTGTGCATCTTTGTCTGAGTTGTTTTGCTGTTTTTTTTACCTCAGTCTCCTGCAGGGTTATAAACAAGACAGTGATTCTGTCTCCACTCCTGTTTAAAAAAAAAAAAAAGTCAAGCCTAATTAGACAATAAATTCAGGCAGGGGAGAATCAGGGCTGTTAGTGTATTATATGACTTAACAAAAGCCAGGGCTGGATTTTTCCTTTTCTTCTTATCAATAAAACAAATGAAAATTACCGAAATTGTTGCATTTCTATATTTCCGAAATACATGAGTGTTCTGCAAATAGGAACAGATGTACTTCTGTTCTTATGTATTGAACTATTAAAATGCAATGCCGTAAAATGTGACAAATTGTCATGAAGGAAAACTTCCATCCTGTGAAAATTGCCCAAAGCCAGAATAGGTGCACACTAATTTGTGACTGTGTTTATTAGAAAGGGTTGTCACTTTAAATGCAAATTTACATTGTTATATTCTTTGTAATTGCAATAGATGCAAATAAAATTTGAAGATGTTCTGAATGCCATGGTATCTTTCAAAGTACTTCTGAACCCCACATTGTGCAGGAGAAAACCTGTAAAGCATAAGCACTGTCAGGTGTTCAAACTCAAGAATGAGGATTACCTTCAATTTAAATGGCTTCTACACTTGATGCCTTTTTAACTCCCATTTTTATTTGCAAAATACAGTGGAAAAATAACAACAAAAAAGCTCTTGGCTTTTGATCCAAACACACTGTTGATGAGAGAAATGAGTCTGGTGACTCTTTCTCAAGCAAGTAGGCAAAGTGAATGCTAAGATTACATTGTTCTGCCAGAACAACTCCTAGTGAAATTCTGCTGTTATTTAAAACAGGGAAGTGATTATAGTAAGGAGGTATAGTTGATAATAAGGGCTGGGCTGTGCTCTGGCCACTTATCCCGAAATTTTCCTGTTAAATGTCAAGGTTGTATATTGGGAAGATGTGAATGCATTGAAATGATTTTAAAAATAAAAAGAAATCATGTCCCTGGTGTGAACACTGGACTGTTCTCCTCTTAAAGATTGAAGCTGACAGCTGGGATTACACTGAAAGTCTGTAAACCGAGGATAATTCTATTGAGCCAACAAATGCTAAATCTAGTACTTCATCAAACGTGTGTCTCCTGTATAGTCAGGATAACTTAATAGAAGATGTGAGGAGAGTTATGGTGGTATTGGAAATCTTGTTGATGTGAAAAAGGCACACTGATACTTTTTTCTCATAAAAATGTGTTGTTGTGCATGATTTTACAACACACTCCAAGACAGATGCAAAAATGTGGCCAAGGAGGTGTTTAAGAAATTTGCAGAACTAAAACCGCCTGACTGTAGATGCCCGACATTATTGAGTTGTTGGTTCTTCTGGTGTGTGGTGTGTCTATTAATAACCCTTTTTTAATAACGATTTGAATTGTCATTCAAGCATTTGAACAGTTACCAGGATGGATAAAACTTAGTAGGAAGAAGCAGCATTCTGGTGGCATACTCATACCTATCCATAAGAAGGGCAGGAGGGAGGACCCAGGAAATTATAGAGCTGTCAGCCTGACCTCGGTGCCAGGCAAAATTATGGAGCAAATCATCTTAAGGAAAATGATGTTGCACCTCCAGGAGGGTAAGGAGATCAGACCTAGTCAGCATGGCTTCAGGAAAGGAAGGTCCTGCCTGACCAATCTAATTTCCTTCTATGATCAGGTGACCCACCTGGTTGATGAGGGAAGAGCTGTTGATGTGGTGTACCTGGATTTTAGTAAAGCATTTTTGACACTGTCCCCCATAACAAACTCCTGGTGAAGCTGGAGGCTTGTGGCTTGGATGGGTTTACAGTGGACTGGATCAGGAGTTGGTTGGATAACAGAGCTCAGAGAGTGGTGGTTAATGGTGCTGTGTCCGGTTGGAGGCCGTTCACTAGTGGGGTGCCTCAGGGTTCAGTGTTGGGACCTGTCNGGTGTCGGTCTCTTCTCTCTGGCTACAAGTGATAGAACAAGAGGACACAGTCTTAAACTGCATCAGGGGAGATTTAGACTGGACATTAGGAGGAACTTTTTCACAGAGAGGGTGATCTCTCAGTGGAATGGGCTGCCCAAGGAGGTGGTGGAGTCACCGTCCCTAGAGGTCTTTAAGAAAAGGTTGGATGATGTACTTGGTGGCATGACCTAGATATTAGGGTAGTGTGTTATAGGTAGGATGGTGTGTTGGTAGCAGGATGGCAACAGGTTAGGTAACAGGTTTGGCTAGGCTAGGTAATAGGTGATAGGTTGGACTTGATGATCTCTATGGTCTTTTCCAACCTTACTGATTCTGTGATTCTGTGATTTGTGCAAGGTGTATACAACCATGAGCAGCACTCGTGGTTGTATACGCCTTGTTTTTTGATGGAGTTGAGGAAAGAGTTTATCCTGGTTTGTACTTCATTCTACTGAAACTCTGGGCTAGTAACTGAAGAGCAAAAAAAAAGAGTACTGGAAATAAAGACTGCTTTGCTGCTGCCCTTCCTGTGCAATGGTGACACAAGCTTAATTAGGAAGCAGCTAGTATTGTTTTGGTGTGAATAGATTTATTTCTGACCTTCTACTGTCATGCTCCTTTTCAAAGCCCCATGAGCTAGGTCAGTCAGAGGAGGCAACTGCAGACCCCAATTGTCCACCCAACCGGAGATGCTGCGAAAACCTTCAGGGCTTGCAGCACTTCCAAAGGTAAAAATGGGACTTGGCTGGAATAGGCAGGAGAGTGCTGCAGCATGACTGGCCCTGCTCCTCCTGGCCCAGCTCACACATGGGTGCAGGGGGCTGTAACTGCAGTTAGTAGAGAGAAGCACCAGGAATCAGATTTAGGGCAAGTAAATGATGCTTGTTGAAGCAGATAAGTGAAGTAAAAGGAAGAAGTTGTAAAAATGAGATTTTCCTGGTTGTTTTTGTAATAAGATTTAACCTTCTCCCCCCCCCCCCTCCCCCCCTTCCCAAATAGGGTTGACAGAGGCTGATTAATATTAAAGGTAATTATTAAATACTGGCGAGTGTCTTGCGAGTGGGAAATCCCTTCAGTTGTAGACGAAGAGAAGGTGCTTCTCCCAGGGAGTGGGCGCAGTTCCTGGGCGCGCTCAGCAGGGGGAGGCAGGGGCAAGGATTTCCTCAGGAAACCCTAGGATTCTACCAGGAATAGCTAGCGTATTTTGTGTGGTAGATTTGGTCTTATGTTACCCCTTTCTGGAGGATGAGAGGGTATGGATGGAGATTTCTTTTCTCTACCTTTTTTCTTTTAAAGAAACTCTACTGTTATGTTTGCACACCCTCCTCCCCCCCGCCTCCCGTTTCTGTATTTGTTTTTCTGTGGGTTTTTTTTACCCTCAAACACTTTGTGCACTCTTCTTCTAAAAACTGCTGAAGGAAACCCATTTTAATACTGGAATAATTCTAATAATACATTATTAGTAGTAATAATAATGATTTTTTAAGAAATAAAACCTTGACAGAGAAAGAAAGGCAGAGTTTCCTTTTTTAGCAGGAAATGGGTTTGTATAAGTCTGTTTTGATCTTTAAGCATTGCTTTATATTAGTTTTTGGAAAAGTGTTTGCATAAGAGGATTGTTGTGAGGGTATCTCTGGCTCACCTGTTTTTTAAGCTCTGCAAAGGGAGATGTGTTGATGAGATGAGAATGCCTGTACCCTGAAGAGCTGATTTACAGGGTACCTGATGTGCCTTATGGGCATCCACAGCGTGCCATGATCACTTTAATTTCATTGCAAAGTTCTGTGCAGAGAAATGTGGCAATAGCCTGGCAGTATCACCTTTAAAATCTGTGCATGACAGTGGTACTCTCTTTTCTTTGGGTTTGTCAAAGGCTTGGCAGAGCACCCAAGTGCTGGATTAGAGGTTGAGCATGTGCTTAACCTTGTTTTTATTCAGCAAGGTAAGCAGGTGCTTGTTGGCTGTGCTGTGTCGGGAGCAAACAGAAGAAAGAACTTTGTGTGACTGCTGTTCAGCATTGATCTCTAGCTGGGATACCAAACTTGTACACACTACATCTGGATGGTGTTCACGGTTTGCATTTCATTTCTTCCATACTGATGTTTTAAGATGCAGTTGATGCAGGTGAGCTCATACTGGTGCTATTTAGTTGGTAGAAATAATTTTCTGCCAAAATTGTTTATCATTCAGTTAAATAACTGAACTGTTACTGGCAATGAAACCTATTGAAAATCTAATTAGCACAGTAAATTGTAAAGCTAATGATAATAATTTTAAGCCAAATTGTGTACACTCTACGTCTTCAGGAAGCACTAAATAATTTTCAATCTTGCACTCGATGTAAGCCCTCCACATATAAGCTCTAATCATTAAAGATGGAAGACATTACAGTTACTGTTTCCAACCCACCTGCCATGGGCAGGGACACCTTCCATGGACCACCTTGAGCCACAGCCCCATCCAACCTGGCCTTGAACACGTCGNTACATTGAGTGTGTGGAATTTAATGGCAAAAAGGAGACTGTATGGACCACCTTGAGCAATTGTTTTTAATCCATCCACCTTTTCTTTAAAATAAGGTGTGAGTGTTTTTCTTGTTTTGCAAGCAACATAGCTAGATGCCTCATGGCATAAAGGTGGAGGCGTTCTGGGGAGAAACCCTAGAAAAGCTGGACATTGTGTAGGTATCTCCTGCAGTGTAGTTGCTGAGCTGGGAAAGCCATAATGCTTCTAGGGCATTCCTGTTCTCCTGTGGGCCAGTGAGGATCACCCAGGCATTGCTGTTGGCTTTGCCAAGGCATGGCCATTAGATCCTCCCAAGTCCAGGCTGTTAGGAGGCAACTTTTAACTTAAGGTAGCTGAAAAGGAAATGTTGTCCTTGCTGTGAAAGGTTGCTCTGGCTTTAGCATGGTTTTCCTTCACTGGAGTTCACATGTATGCCACAGGTACAGCAGCTTTTGTAGCCTTTATATCCTGTACCATCATACCACATCAACCCACTCTGCTCTCCCTGACGGATACACCTCCCAAACATAAGCAGGGATCAGAATGAGGCCATACTCACCAGTGTGCCAGGCTGATGTTTCCTGCAGCTGGGAAGTGGGGTAACAGCAGGGACTTTTACTTCCATCTCCAAAAATCCAAACTGAGACGTCACAATTTATTTGCATGCCATCCTCTCTTTGAGGAGACCCTTAAGGAGCGGGAGGTGTGAAAGACCAATGGCATATTGTTTACTGGGTGTTTTCTTTTCCCCTTCCCAGCACACAACCTTTTCTCTGTGCATAAATCACAGCTATGGAATTCGTGCTTTCTAATATATGCGTGTGCAGTAAATTAAACTCAAACTGAATGACCAATTTCTTCACCACTGAAGCGCCATTAATTACTATGTGTAAATCACATTATCTGAGATTAAGTTATAATGGCTGTAAAATAGACAGTGTCCATGGCAGGGTGGTGAGATTTGGAGGCCGGGGTGACAATCACTTCGGTCACTTCAAAAACCTCTTTCTTCCTTTTGCACCCAGCCGTTGATCCATCCATGTTGCCCAAGTGTGCAGGTTCCTCCAAGTCAATTCAGATTCGGGAGAGCCTGTTGCTGTCTTGGCTTCACATATAAGGCATGGATGTCAGCTTCCCATCATGAAGCTATTTGAGCAACGTCATTCACATCATTAGCTTCTCTCAAACATCGCAAGGCAGAAGGGACTGCTGCATACAGGTACCTCTTCCTGAAGTTATGAGGATTTACTCTCCGCAGTTAACTTCCTCACATAAGGTTTTATCTTGGTTGTATCTTTTTATGGTCCCCTCCTGATGTATATTTGCTAGGTGTATTTGATCTCTTTTTTTTTTAACCTCCTTCATTGCAATTGGGACTGAGGAGTTCATTCAGAAGATGAAAAACTGCCCCATTATATTTTATATTCAAATTCATATTTAATCTATAGTATGTATACTGAAAGTTACTAGTTGTTTGAAATATAGAGACTCCTACACATAGGCTCTTCATTGTTCTTCTTCTGGCTCACTTCTCAGAAAGCTTATAAGACTCAGAGGTGATCAGGCAGGGTGATTGGGGCTGCACCTTGCAGTGGGGTGCAAGTGATCTGTGTCACCTGCTTGTCTCCCAGCCTGTCCCCTCTCCAAGAACCAGTACCTCTGCATCCAGCATGGGTTGGGGGTGGTCAGGCTCTTTTGGATGAGTGAAGAACCTCTTCTCTCCTTTACCTGGTAACCATGGAAGTCAGAATTATGGCTCCCATAGCTCGACAGATTATCTCTTTGAAAAAGGATATTGGTGGGGAATGGCTGAGTGTCCATTTTGTCAGTGAGGAGAACTTGTGTGTAGGCACCATAAGTGCCTACGTGGCTGCTCAGCTGCATTTCAGACAGCCCTGCTCTCCGGCTATACTCAGGGATATTGTAGCCTCTGGCAGTGCACTGGGATGCCCTACGCCTCTCCCAGCCATCACTGATATCCAATGTATTTTTGGAGAGGGGTCTCAGTATCATCTCCAGCCTGGGGACATGCATGACATTTCCTTTCCCCTGGGAAGGAAATGGATATTGGAGGTGGTACTCTGACACACTGACCAAGGAGAGATACCTGACTCCTGTGCCCATCTGTCAGGTTTTTTGGGAAGTGGAGTGCTACATTTGTGTTCCTGAATCCACGCTCATCAATGAAATACCCTCTTCCACTGGGGCCCACCTTCTCTCCTTCAAGTGAGGAGTGGTGGCATTTGAGCCCTTGGTTCAAGGGACTCTAAACTGTACTGGAGTTTGTCTCCCAGAGAGGGTCTGCCCCTCCTCAGCTGTACAAGCAGATGCTGTGTAGGGAAGTTTCTTGACTGAGTTTGTATGCAACCAACATACAGCTCCTTACTGCTGATGGCTATCCAACTCTCTGGCTAATTAAAATCTATAAACTATGCTGGCATATGTAATTTAAAAAATAGCTATGCTGTAGTATGGCTATGCATGCGTATTGACTAAAAATAACACTTGCCAGGAAAAAAACCAGAGATAATTACAGTGGATTTGGATAACAACAGATTTTTTTTTAATTGAATTGGATAAGGAGTGTGTAAACATAGCTCGTATAGAAACATATATCTTTACTGCTCTTTTTGCTGTGAAGGAAAATAAAATCTACTGGACTTGTACATTTGATAGAGTTTTATTATATGAAATTACTACTAATGGTTTTCTCCCTAATGAGTTTTGCTTTAAGGTGGCAGCTGAGCCCACCCAGCTAGTGAGGTGCAGTGCTTCTATGGCAGGAGGCAGGAGATGGCACCATCACACCTTGTCTTTCCTCTCACTGGTGAAGAAGTGTTTAGTCTGGGGAAGAACAGCTTTCTGTGCGACGTGGACATTCAATGACCTTTTGGGGAGGACCTGTGGTGGAAACATATTTTCCTCCTTGCAGTAGTCTTAATGACTACTGAATGTCAAACTTTTGGGACTGAATCTCTGGCTGGGAATGGCTTTCTTGGCCTTCATGCCCCTCAGGTGTGATGTGCCTTGGCTATTATCATTACTCTGCCCACATCTTCTGCACTGTTTCTTTCAGTATTTCTGTGCTAACTTGCTCTCAGAAGTGTCATGTGTCATTTTATGTGCAGGAAGAACATCTGCTTTCTTAGTGCCAGTGCAGATTTTCAAGCCTAAAGAACGGGAGGAAGCTGGATAATTCGTGATCCTGCCCTAACTAGAGTGGGAAGAACCCATACAAGGGACATGCCATGGACTGTGCCAGCTGTTGAGGAAGGAGAATAACCCCCTCTGCCCAACAACAGCTCGCCAGTGCTTCTCTTTTAATCACATCCATGCAGCAAGCCCAGCAGCTCAGGCTTTCCATCTCTGAGGCAGGGCCAGGCACACACAAAAGCGGAGCACAGGCATCTGTGCTGCCCCACTGCTGAATGGAGGTTGATTAATGAAATCCAGTGGTGCCTCACACAGGAACGAGGTTTGCTGGCCTCGATCTCCTGGTGGAGGGCAGGGAGCTGCCGGCAGCTGCCATGCTGGAGGTGTTTAATTGATTAAGTGTCTTGGGAGGCTCAGGTATGGAAATGACTCAAGAAACAGCAGAGTAACCCAAGGAAGAAAAACCCTCACTTGAAGAATTTCTCTTTTAATTACAGCTCAGACTCAGATATCTCTAGTGCAGAAAGTTAGGCTGTTTGAGACAAGTTATTAGAGAAAGATGCTCAAAGATACATCCTGTGGGACTATCCCTCTGCCTCTCCTCTGTCTTCGCAGGGGGGTTTGCTGGGTTGCCAACAGCATGTGAAGCCTCCATCTGCATCCAGGTGCTGAACAGGGAGGCTGCGACCCCACACGATGACATGCACAATGTTGGAACGGGGGGCAGGGCTGGAGGGAAGACCAGGGCTTCTAAACATTTGCAGAGAAGCAAGTCAGTGCTTTACACCCAAGCCAGCATCAGTGCAAGCTCCTTGTCTGGACCTGGAGACGCATCACTGTTTTAACGTCACTGCTGACACTGGCCAGACAGAGATGGTCCATGGCCAGTCTCCTCAGTCACATAGACAAATGTATGACAAATGACACTGTGTGTCAAGCGCCTTAACCTCGGGGGATGAATAAGATTTCTTTGTTTCTTAGTTGCAGCCGGTTACTGCAGAACTCCTGAGTTTTGGCTACAGCTTATTTTACTTTGTTCTATATGCCCATCCTGTGTGTGTGTGTGATTTTGCCCAGGCACTTGGCCTTTTGGGTGCAGTTGCCCTTGGTTTTTTTTGCTTGAAAGAAGCTCAGAAGGGAAGGAAGAAGGCACGATTTCTGCAGCTCGAGGGATTATTTCTTCTATCACTAAGGATGTTGTGTGACTTTAGTGCCTTTCTGAGCTCTTTAACAGAGCAATAAACGAGCCGTTAAAATATTTTAAAATCAATAAATGTAATAAAAAACCAAGCAAATTACAAAGCTGCTACTGATGTTTAGTGATTTGGGAAATAATCATGTCCTCAAGCAAGCGGTGAGTTGGGGTTGGGAAGTAGCTGGGTGACCTTGCAGAGACTGCTATGCCAGGGATGGAAGAGGCAGAGCCCCAGGGGCAAGGGGGACCGTGGGGTAGTTGGTGGGTGCAGGCTGGGCTGGGTAGGGGTCTGAGTGAGGTGCCCATCCAGGCTGCTGCCAGTCTTGTATTTTCAGTTTCTCTTTGCCTTGGGCATGTGCTTTATTTTCAGGTCATCCTCCTGAGCAGGTTGCTGGAGCACATTTACTCCCATTGAGCAACTTGCCTAAACTGAATATGACCTCCAGAGCTGGGCTGGGCGTGGGTGACAGGCAGGTGGTGTGGGGCCCTGACAGCCTGGGAATTTCTTGCTTGCCCAAGCACTGCCGTCACACATCACCTCCTTTGCTGTGCAAGCTGGGAGGAGCCAGGGTGTGAGCAGGGAGCAGCGGCAGCCAGGGCTGGAGTTGCAGCTCTTCTCACCACAGTTTTCAAATGTTCACACATCTAAATGGCTTTTCATCATCTGTCCTCCCTGGAGACCAGTTTTTTTGAAAGGTGATATTGCTCTTGTAATTAAGATAATAGTTTAAATTCATTCTCTTAAACCAGACCCCACCATAAATTAACCAAGAAATGGGATTGGGGGGGGGCAGGCTGAAGAGAGTTGGGGCAGGTGTCATGAAATTGATTCATCTGCAAAGATTTATAGGTAAAAATCTTGTTAAACTGAACTGTCTAATAAAAATACAGGGGAAAATCACACACGGCACAACCTGAGTGACTGCCCCAAAAGACCCACTGCTGGCCTTTGTGTTGTGGTGACTGACAGGGTGAATGTCACAGCCAGTTGGAAAGATGTGCGCGAAGCACCCCCTGCCCTTCTCATCTTCTGCCAGAATAGCAGGTAGGGCTGCACACACTTGGGCTGTTTTGGGATATTTAATTTCCTTTCTCACTTACCCTGAATGCTTTCTGATTTCATGGAAATCTGAAGGTAATTGAATGTAATTGTTCAAAGAATTAAATTATTTAAATTATAGGGTAATGCTTGAAATAATGTAACAATCTGTGGGAGTTTATTAATATTGGTGGTGGATGGAGAGTGGCAGAGGGATGTGTGCCATCCTGCTTAGCACAGGGCTGTAGAGCTGGCTGTGCCAGGGAGCCCATGGATGAGGAGGAACAATGGCACAAGGTCAGGATGCAGCATGGTCCTCTTTTTGATACTTGGCAGAGCCCGCATCATGGCCCTGTTTGTCTTCCGTCTGAAATGGCTTGTGCAATTCAGCAAGAGCTGGTGGCTCAATCTCAATTTGAGGCCATTTCAGGAGAGTCTATGGAGAGTGATAGAGATTACCCTGGGGATAAGGGCTCTTCCCCTACCCCTTCTCTATTGCCACATGGGCATCTGAGACTCCAGTCAACATAACTAGCAAAAAAGGAGCCCAGAGCAGAGAGCATGGCTGGGCTTTGGTGTGGCTGCTGGTATTTCAGATGTACAATTTATGTATGTGGCACAGGATACCCATCTAGTCTGGAAGCAGGCAAGAAAAGCCTTTGTGTCCAGGAGGTCAGACAAGCTAATCCAGCACTTAAAAGTCCACATCCAAACCCTGAGTGTTGGGCTGCCTCCGTGCTGGTCTTCAAAAACCTGGTCCTTCATCTCTCACCATGCTATCACCTGCCCCAAAAACTTCACTCCACATAAGAGGGACTGTGTCTGTTCAGAGGGGACTAGGAGGACAAACAGTGGAAGTGTCGTGATTTGACCCTGGCTGCATGCCAGAGACCCACCCCAACTTCTCCTGAAGGAGAGAAACTGGAGAATAAACCTGGTTACAGGCAAAAACAAGGCAAAACTATAAGTAAAGAACATAAAGGGTTTATTTTCTAACTAACAAGCTCAGAACTGCAAGGGAAGCATCATTTAGAAGGCAACCTTTCTC
>WEKX01004422.1:117185-167207 GCA_013390025.1 Pitta sordida | reverse complement strand
TGGCAGCACGGAGAGCTCACGCAAGAACTGAGCTGTTAACCCCCTCGTTGCCAGAGCAGCAGAAAACCCCCTAAACCATAACAGGAGGAAAGGGTTGAAAAATAATTAGTATAAAATAAGTGAAACACAAATATTAGGATACTGGTGAAAAGAGCATGGAGGTAGATGGAGGACAGTATGAACAGGATTTGTATTTAAAGAAACACCTGGGGGGACTGATGGTGACCTGTGGCTTAGATAGCTGGGGAAGCAACAATAGGAGGCAGGAGGCTTCACCTGTCCTTCTTGCTCTGCTACTGCCTACCTCTGTGTTCCAAGATCCTTGATATTCCTCTACAGTGTCATCTTCATTTGCAAAGGTTATGCTTACAGAGGGAAGTGTTTCAGTGTGCTTGAAGCTGGGTTACACCTAGTGCTTCACGTAATCAGGGTCTTTTCTTCCCTCCCCCCACCGCCCCCCTAGCTCCCCCCACGATCACCTTTTTCACTGTTATTTGGAAATTAAGAAAGTGATTACATTGCTGAACCATGTTTCTGATGCTTGGTAGGCAGGTATACTTGGGCAAGAATTTAATGCTCCCCTACCTCCTCCATCCACTTTTCTTCTAACTCCAAAGTCAAGCATGTCTCTCTGCATATGTGAGGGTGATGTAGAACTAACTTCGGTGGAAGGGCCAGTTTTGGGTTGAAGCCGTCAGCAGGTGACTGTGGCTGCTCAAGTGTCCCCAAGACTCATGTGATCATGACGCGAGCACACAGACAGATTATTCCACTGCACCATCCTGGGCACAACCTTCCCCCGACTTATCTCCCTTTGCCTCTTGCCACTCTTTTGTGGAGTCTGAGATCTGGGAATGAGCTTTGCATTTAATTCCATAGCAGAACATAGTAGATGTAGATGCACTGAACATTCCTCCGACATTAACTCACTTGGCCTTGCTTTCAGCTGTTTACCTGCTCTCCAGTCCAACTGTATGTTTCAAACAAAAATTCAAGATACTTTAATTTAAACCTTAAATCCAAGGCTGTCAAATGAGCCTTCAAATACTCAAGGAATTCTGTAATCCTTCACTGAGCAAAATTTTCTCCCCAAACACTGGGGATTTGGCTTGTCTGAGACGTGCAAAATTACACACGGCATTAACAGCAGCAGTTATGAGAAAGCAAAATTTGCACTTTGGTCTTGTGTTGCATTGTATTAATACGATATTTTTGGTGAAAGGCCACAGCCAAAGCCTCCATGCTGTGAGCTTGTGCCATCCCACCAATGCTAGATGGCATCGGTAACATGGTCTGACACAAACAACAGCATCGGGTGTGACCAGCCACAGCACAAACGCATCTGTGGAGGCAAAGTGAAAAGACAGGGATGGTTGCAAGAAACAGAAGAGGGGGAAAAAGGAATTACAGGTCTTTGACAAAATAAAGATTGGGCTGAGTAGCCTTTGTGTGCTTCCTTACCCAGTGTATTTGTGAGCATGGATTTCATATACCAGTAGCAGAAGACAGAAAAGAGTTGTTCCAATTCTGAGCTGATAATATATTTTTCACACTTACAGTGTCTGTCAAGTTTATAGCAATGCAAGAAAAAAAATAAGAGAGAATAAATGCCACGTTATTTCTTCTGGATTTACCAAATCTCAGTTGTTTTTTTTAATGTACGGAGTTTTTCTCTAGCCACAACAGTAAGAAACAAATAATATCCCTACAGTCCTCCAGAACTTGTGCTTGCAAGAGACCTGTAGAATGAGCCTGAGCATCTCACCTTGCTCACAATCACTGGTGGTCAGTGCTTGCCTGCTGCCAGGAAAGGGTATCAGCAAAGCCCCAGCTCTAACAGCTAAAAATGGACCAGGATCTGTGGTTTCTTGCTTTTCTTCATCTTCCTTGATAAATGAAACAGGCTTAATGCTCATCTCCTCTTCTGTGGCGGGAAGTTGAAAATAACACCCTTAAAACCCATAAAGCCTGACTAGCACAAAACCAGTGTGCAGGGACCACAAAGCCAGCAGAACCAGTAGCTGTGGCAGAACCATCAGCCGAGTGCTGATGAGGCACTCATAGGACTGGA
Organism: Pitta sordida; assembly: GCA_013390025.1. NCBI lineage: Eukaryota > Metazoa > Chordata > Aves > Passeriformes > Pittidae > Pitta > Pitta sordida. The sequence goes on along the minus strand of WEKX01004422.1, from coordinate 165,136 downwards.
AAGAAGGAGAGGTGAGAAGCACATTTGGCTTGCCACGAATACTGAGTAACAATTTATGTGAACATGTGAGGTAGGCAGCAGAGGCTGTGCAACACTCACAAACAACTGTGACGAGCCCCTTTGCTGGGATAATTTGATCTATCACAGTCAATGGAGCATGGCGGGATTATTATGATCATTATTTATCATACGTACTACAGATGTTTGGGGGTTTTTTGGTGGTAAAAGCCACTTGTGCTGTGCTAAATAAGGGAAGACCTGGTGCCTTCTGTGATGAATGACTGGAAATTCCATGAAAAGCCACTCTCGTGTTCTTCCTAAATGTCATGGCATGGCTGTGATAACTGATATTTATGTACATTACAGGTATCATTGCCTGGCCATACCTGTAAGATTCTCCGCACAGTGTGGTTGTAGGTGTGTGGCAGCAGCACTGTATACACACACATACTGCTGCCAGCAAAAGGATCCCAAGGGCTATTCCCCCAATTTCCATGTAAATTATCAAAAACGAAGCGACTGGTCCTTCCCATTTGTGGCACATCATGTAAGCTCAGCATCGGGCCAGGCTGCTGCAGGAGTGGGACAAAGGGCTGATGCTACGGTCCGGTTTCCATGGCAACATAGGACGGGTAGTGAGACCAGAAATGTTGCAAACACCCCTTCTCACTGCAGCCCAATGCACTGTATTGCAAAAGACAGTGCTGTTTTGAGGGGGAAGGAGGGGGGGCAGGAAGAGTCCAAATGCCTTTACCTTTCAGGTTGCAGAGTTCCTGAAACAAAAAGGAATGGCAATTTTTTTTCTCAATGTAGTTGCAAAGGGAAAGGAAACCCACCACGCAGGCCTCGCTTTCTGTGTGTAAAATGCGTATGTTCTTTAAAAGGCAGTGGTTGGCTGCTTTTCCGGACATGATGTGGTTGAAGCTGTCATCGTAATGGAAATTCATTGCTGTAGCTATGGTAAATCGAGTTTTCTGCCTGTGCTGAATGCATTAGTCTAATGAGATGTTTGCAGCTGGAGAGCTGAGCTGCTGGAGACTTACACTGTACTAAAAGACAGGGAGAAGATGGCTTTTACTGGGATCTCTGTGACTGTGTGGAAAGTCTTCTGCCCTTTGCGTCCCAATGCTCAGGCTCCCTAAAGACTCTGGTCAGTGTTTTAGCCTAAGCAATAGGTAAGGGGAAAGCATGCTTCTTCTGCTGCTTCTTCTTCTTCTTTTTTTTTTCTTTTTTTTTTCTTCTTATTTTTATTATTATTTTTCTTATTCTTATTCTCTGCCTCGTGTTTGTTGGTGAGCCTTGTCAGAATAGTTCTTCTTCTGCCTGTCTGTATGTGGTAACTTTGCAGCTCCTCAGTTGGAGACTGTCTCTGCAAAGCAGACCCTTACTGAGCCCAGACCCTTACTGAGCAGTTTGTGTGGGGAGAGGGGCAGCAGACAAGCCTGTGCTACTGGGTTGTACTGCACAGCAGCAGGAGTGTGTGTGTGTGTGTGTGAGCGTGAGTTGGTGAAAATTTAGTGTGTGTGTGTGAGTGTGAGTTGGTGAAGATTTCGTGATTTCGTGTGTGTGTGAGTGTGAGTTGGTGAAGATTTCGTGTGTGTGTGTGTGTGTGTGAGTTGGCGAAGATTTCTGTCTAGAGAGTACTCTGCATGCAGTGTGGCTTCAGGCTTTTCCAAACCTAAATATAGGTGGGTAGGGTTTTTTTGCTGTCAAGTAAATGTCTCTTCCATTTTAAAAGCAAATTTTGTTGCAAAATATGTATCAAATAGTATTTATGTCACATGTTCTAGGGTTTAGTATAGTTCATAGAGCAATGAGCTTAATTGTAACCTCCTCATTATCTTCAAACCCAATGCTAAGTTGAATTTTTATTCCAAACTGAAAACTGGAGGGAGTGATACTGTTTTTGCTTGTTTATTTCTTCAAGTCTAACAGGCATGTATCTTATGAGAGATGCCAAGGAGCACACTTTAGCAGAGTTCTTTATGTTTGTCTTTTCAGGTGTTTTAAAGCTAACTTTCAGGGAGGACAGAGCACAGGGATGCAAAGTGTGCGGGCACCTGGCTAACCCTGATGGTCCCTCCCAAGCTCTCAAGCCCCAGTGAGTGCTCCAGCCCACCGCTCGCTGTCAGAGGGTGAAGCCCAGCGTGGTTCAGTGAGTATTTCCACCTTTGAGATCTGGGCACTGTTTCCCTTTCCGTCACTGGAGGATGGCTGTGAGGGTGGGTTTCTTTTCCTGGGGCTCATCTGATAGCAGCAGTCTGGCAGAAAGGAGTTGCTTTTGGGTTTGGTGCATGTGGGGCTTGTGGCAGGAATAAAGTTAATGTGGTGAGCTGCAGAAGGAAAGTTGCTTGAATTTTCTGCTTGAAGGGGGATTGCTGTTTAATCCTGGGGTTATTTCAAAGGGGCTTATGTAGTCATTTTTCTCAAGGATAGACCAAGGGCTCTTCAAATTGAATAAAGGCATAATGGGAGAGGTAAAGCAAAGAAAGGGAAGTTTTTTGTAGGGCTGGAGTCTAAAAAGTGTCTGTGCTACAGGAGTACTTAGAGCATCCTTCCCCTGCACTGTGCTTCCAGTCCCTGGTGCAGCTAAGCACTTGGCAGTCAGCTGCTGGTGTAAATCAGCATAACTTTCTTGGCTTCAGGCTCATCTGGGACCAGCTGAGGATATGGCTTGAAGATCTGCAAGTTCAAATTTTGTGATCTTATTTAGATGAGGTAGCTCCCAGTCCTCTCCAGCTGCAGATGACTTTGTGTTTTAATTCTGATATCACACTGAATTTCCCAATCAGGCAGAGTGTCCCCATCATGAAAGTTATTCAGCCAACACACATGTTCTTTAGAGTAGAAAGACTGCCAAGGGCATGCCTGTTTTTAGTGATGGAGTGTGGAAGAGAGACTGGGAAAAAAATCTACCAACAGAAAAAGTACTCTGCTGAATCAGATCAGAAACTCTGCAGAAGGTATACCTTGAGAAATGCTTTGTTGGTGAGCACAGTAACTCTGATGTCTCTGTTATTTTGTTTATTTGAAGTGTTTAAATTAAGTACTTCCCTTTGTTTTATGGAGAAGAGTGGGTAGAAAGAGACAGTTTTCTTTCTTAAGGAACTGGTGGGGACCTGCTGGGAACACATGACTGTGCAATGCTTGATGGTGACTATGGGACCTAGAAAGAAGAAATTGCAGGAGGATGTCTTCCCCTCAGTTACACACTAGACAAAAAATCTGGGGGGTGTGTTACATATTAAAACCAGGAAGTTTGAAAGAGTAACATGATATAGCACCTGATCATAGCACGTGGAGGCGGAGATGTAACCTTATACAGATGTCTTCCCATCATCTTCCCTCCCTCAAATGTAGGTAATGCATTTAAAAAAAAAAAAAAAAAGATAAAACCTCAAGAGTGTTTAGAGGTTGCAGAGTGAAGCAAGGAATTGGGATGTGGGACAGTTGTCCATTCACAGCCTGGTAATAGGAGACAGGCAAGCCCCGCCAGCTGGGCTCCTGCCCCTCTCCCAGCCAGCCCTGCTGGAGGGAGGCAGTTGAGCAAGGACTTCACTGCTGGGATGGGCTGCTCTTGGTGGGAATATGTCCATGTTCCTCACTCCTGGCCATGCTGAGACCTCTTGATATCGTCCCAAGCTCCCCCAGCGCCCAGCTCTGGTGGGAGTCAACTCAAACCCAATAATAGAAAACAGGATGATTAAACTCAATTTATTGAATTATTGGAGTTGAATCTAGATGATCTTTATGGGTCCCTTCTGGCTCAGGATATTCTATAATTCTAATTCCCCGGCATCACCACTTCTCAGTGGGCTCTGCCCAGAGGTGCTCAGGGGTTCCTTTCCTGGTGTGAAATGAACTCACATCCTTAAGGCTAGTCCATATTCCTAGCATTAGTCTGGAAACTTCCGGGGTACTTTAAATGGGATACTCAGGCATGCTCTTCTCCTGCAAATGGTGGGAACACACACATGCCTGGCAAGTAAATACAAGGCATAAAAGAGAGTTCAGGTAAGGAACACCTTCAAGAAAGAGTTGATGAGAATAAGACAGCAACGATTTCTCTTGAAAATTGAATGAAGCAAAACGTTTGTACTTGATAACACTTAAGTCAGCAAAGTCCTGTTATGTTCAGGAGATTTTAGGTCACTTTCATAAAGTATACTCAGCGGCCACATGGTGTCTTTAAAAAAAAAAAAGTAACAATCAGAAAAAGTATCCCAGTTCCTTAAAATGCTGCCCTAAAGAAGGAGCTCTCTAGGGGTTTAAAATGGTGCAAAGGAAGAGTCAGCTTTTTTTACATAAAACGCTCCCAGCTGAGTTCTCCAGCTGACCATTAAGAGCAGGCACAGTGTTTAACAAGTGAATCTCCCCAGAGTGAGAATGAACAATAACTGGTTTACTTATGTGTAGAAAAATATTCAAGGTGCACCTTGCAGGGAAAAATTAATTACATGTATTAATTCTGTCATAACAAGTTTCCTCATGTGGAATTACATTCAGGTACAGAGGAAGGAAAATTTTCTCTTTTTTTGCTATATAATAAAAAAGAAACTTCATTCAAAATTGTATGTCAGGAGATTGAACATTGCTCTGCCAAACAGAAACACAATATATGGATGCACTAAAGCTACTGGCTAATTTGCTATTGACTAGTAAAATTGAGAAGAATTTATAATCTAAGCTAACATCTTTGCAGCAAGTTTTTTTTATTGATAAGAGTGAGGGAATTGACAAAAGAAGAGGCAAGGTACAGGAAAGGTGAAGTTATAATTTGCTAATTAGAGATTTAAACTTCTGATACTGTTTTTCTTTTTTCAATAAAACGTCATAAAGATGATGAACCTGTAAGTCATTCATTAAGATTGACTGTTCCCTTTAGGAAGCAGTGTAAATTTGGCATAAATAAAGAATCACTCAGAGAGAGCCTGGATGTGTAATTATGTTCCACTGAAGGATGAATAATTCCTCTTGAACTGAACAGTTTGCTGTTGCCCTGCAGTTTATATTGACCCCATCTTTAAAGGTGATTCTCATCATACAGAAGAAATGGTGCTATAAATGATAGCTAGCCTTTTTGTCTCTGCCAGTAGGACTTGGTTGCTCTGTTCACTTTGGGTGTGGGATGCAAAGGATGCGTTTTCCTTTGCAACATCTGCTGGAAGTGTGACCAGGAATATGCCTCAGGTTTTCTGCTCCTCTTACCTGGCACGTTCACAGATGCCAGTGTGCTCAGCATATGAAATGTCAGACTGACAAAAGCTTTTGCGGAGGCCAGCTGTTGCTCTGGTTGCTTCAAGTATTTATATACATGGGGCTCCCAGGAATAGCCCCTGGCATTTTCTTCATTTATGAAATGTGTGACTGCAATTGGGTTTTCAAAGCTGTGCCCTGAATTGCTCTGGGTGCTTTGTTTACCCTTCTCCTCGCAGAGGGCCCTTTTTCCCTCTGCATTGTGGCATACACAGACCCTGGGTGTCCATGAAGCTCTGCTGCAACTGGGGGCAGGAGACAAGGGGGCTGCAGTTGTTGCAGGGCAGAGGGAGGCCCAGGTCTCACTCCTTTGTTAACCCTGCCCTGGCACACAGGCACTGCCTGCGCTCCTGACGCCACGTTGCAGTTCCCAGGTCCCAGCATGGGAGATGGGGAGCTGGCTAAGGCCGCCTACAGCTCTCCCCCAAATGCTGATAGAGACACTCCTCTGTATCTGAAACTGTTCCTGCACCTGAAGCAGAGCCTGGCTCTCTACTTTGGCTCCCACCCCAGCACAAGGTGCCAGGGAGTAACAGCAGCTCAGCTGCTGGACTTCTGGCTCCTGTGAAAGCCTTGCTTTCCGAGGGAGCACTACAGAGGGTTAATCCCTCAGCATGTGATGTGATAGATGATTCCTTGTGACATCCTCCATGATTTCAAGTAATTTGTAAAAAAATCAGCTGTGTTTCCCTGCAACACACTCCTCAGACATGAGCAGCAAGCGTGCATGTGCCTTTTGCTGAGGGACGGGTCTCCGAAAGCTGTCCTACCTCTCTGTTGTGTAAATACCTTTGTCTGGTGTTGGCTTCCACTTCTCCATGTTTCTGCTTCTGTGCCAGTGTTGTGAAGGAGGTACAACAATACATGGTATTTCATTTGGTGGGAAGTGCAGGGAATGTATGAGACGCTCTCTTCTTTCAGCTCATCTTCCTGCATGTGTAATATACCTGGGGTTTCAATAAAGATAACTGTGAGTGCTTTTTTCTATGAAAAGTCATTTGGATTTAATGGTGAGGACATTTAGGACATTAATGGTGATGACAGGCTGTCTCCTCATCGCAAGCCTTCCAGGGCAAACTCCCAAGAGGCAGTTTCCCCACAGCCAACAGGGCTACCTGCAGGCTGCAGTGAGCATTTCCTGCAGGCAAAGACCTCTGAAAATAGATCCCTGGAGGAAGATGCTGCCCTGAGATATCTCTAAGCTGAGCAGACTGGTTTGCTGGCAGTTTTCTGTGTAAGGGGCTCTCGGTGCCAGTGTGCACCAATTCCTTTCTGTTAGTAGGAGGAAGCTGCTATGTCCCCAAAATGTAGGGTAAGCCCTTGGTGACTTGAAAACATATAGGCAGCATTGGTCCCCAATGATTTCTCTCTGCCTGTCTTCCCGCCTGCCAGGAAGGATACCACATGCAGGTATCCTTAACCCAGACCTTGTCTTGTGACACAGGCAGATTCATTAAAAATTATGGTAGTTGTCATCCTGAGAGGCTCCAATGAGTGTTCAGACACTCTATTAACTCACAGTCAGAGGGAATGTGTCACTCAGATACTCAGTCTATCAAGGCAGCAGAGAGGAAAAGTGGGAGTGGGACCACCATTGGTCTTGTTTCTGGGTTGCTACTTCCTGTCCCCTTGCCACAAAAGCTGTGTCTTGGCTACCCTCTCCTCCCTGAGTGTCTCTTGCTGCTCTCTGGCCTCATAGTGCAGCCCGAATTTGGGGCAGGGTGAGCAGACATGACCCATGAAGCCAGCGCTGCACCACACGAGAAGTGGTGGAGGTCCTTCTGGGGAGGCATCAGGGGGGCACAACAATGTGGGGAGGGGCACAAGCTGATTTGTGAGGAGGGCTCCATTGTATAGAGTCACTGACTAAAATGACCTGATTTCCAAAGTATATAGTATTGGAGTTTTGCAGCCATCGGCACCTGCAGGCACTGTGGGGAGAGGAACATGACTGCAGTCCAAGAGCAAAGGTATGGGAAGGATCTTCAAAACTGACCAGATAGTACTTGGACAGAAGAGATTTTGACAGGAGAGGCAGACACTAAACAGGGGAAAGTGGAATGCTGGGGTCTTAGCTAAAGACAAAACCCAGAGGGCAACATTACAAGGGAGGATTTTGTGTTAAAGAATCCAAGATATTGTTTGGCAGTTTTCATGGTTTTTTTCATCTGTTATCATTTTTATTTGAGGCTGAGCTGCCACTGTACCTCTGGCTTGGTTCACACCTGGCTCTGCAGGGGAGATGCCTGCATACCCTCAGCGCTGCACTCTCAAACTTGAACATAAGCATGAGGTCAGAGCTGACATGGGGATTCTGGAAAGACCAGGCATTTGTTGGGGCTTCCCTCAAAAGCCCCAGTAGATGCTGTGGTGTCTAATGGTAGACAAGGCCTTGTAAGATATGTACTTGCATATTTCCATGAGCATGTGTGTGTGTGGCGGTTACCCCATTGAACTGCGTAACAGAGATAGAGATTTTTTCCGTGTTTTCCATCTGATAGAACAAAGAAGTGAATCAGTTTTACTTCATTTATTATCACTAGGAAGAAATCTCTTGTAGAGGGCACAAACATTTGGCGTGGGTTTGTAAAAGTCATATACAGGAGGAATTCAGCAATACTCTATCTGATGCATTTTTAAGATCTGTTTTCCATAGGAGATGCCTGTTGTCTGCCTTAAAAAAGCATAGACCTGATGAGGGCTCTTGTTTTCAAAATGTCCAGTGCAGGTTCTCAAGGGAGCACCTGTAAGAAGAAAGAGCACAAAAATTCTCTCTTCTCTTTCCTGTTCCAGGTGCCATTTAAGAAAAGGCTCATATTTTGGTGCTGGTAAAGAGAGAGTTGCAGTGGGTAGCCTATCTTTTCAAGGTGAGCAAGTTCTCTTCTTGCAGTTTGTGCAGCTGCCGAGGAGGGCAGGGAGCGAGCAAGCAGGGATGGTGTATGGCCCTGCTCTCTTCCCAAGGGATGGAAGGGACTCCAGTGCCACTGGCAGGCAACAGCAATGCAGATGTGTAGTAAAGACACACACAGAGTAAAAAAAAAAGAAGGGAAATGTCTTCAAGAAATTGTTTATGATCACTATTTATGTATATGTGGAGACTCAGTACCCTTTTCCCTGTTGCCTTAAAAAAATATTTACAGCATTTATCTCCCGGTTTCATCTGGCAGCCTCCATCTATTTCCCTATAAACGATGAATGAGATGTGCCTAGTAACTGTCTCTTATGGCTCAGTAAATACTTGAATTTATTTGCATATTAAGTTTGCCACGTTTATATTGGGCTCACTAAATGCAGCAACACGAACTACTACGCAGAGGAGGCTTGTCGACCATTAATGTTCCAAGGATTTATGTGAATGACTCCCTTTAGCATTAATGGAAGTTATCTACACAAGTCGTTTTCCAATGGGGGAATAGACCATAATGTATGTAAACACATATTACTCACTGCTGTTTAGTTATTCAAGAGGATGCTTAGCAATCTAAAACACTGCTCTGGTGCTGATATTTGAGCAGTTTTCTTTAAAATGCAGAAAGAGAGGGTGCAGCTTGTTGTGTTGGTCGTTGTGCCACATCTGAACTGGCACACATTCAGAAGTGGCTGCAGTCAGGCTTCAGTGGGACATGGGGGAGGAAAGTTTTGAGGGCTGAGTCCTTGGTGAACCGATGTTCTTTGTGGTAGTGGGGACAGTTCTGCTGGGTGGGATGGAAGAGCTGGCAGAAGACAGGTTCCTCTGTTCCTCCTAAACTCCTAATGTTGCTGGGTCAGGCATTGCCGTTTCCCACCAGAAGGCCCTGTTGCATGCCCCAGGAAGCCTTCTGGATTTGTCAGGTTGTCTCTCCTGCCATTACTCTCTTGCCTGGGAAGCCACATATGTGCAGGTCAGTGAGCAGCACATCTGGGCTCTACCTGTGTATGCTGTGTATGTCTCCCTTCACAGAAAAAAAGAACATCCCTCTGTAATACTGGGAGCTGTGCTGCCGACTGCCCAGAGCCCTTGGGTGCTGCTGGGCAGGTGCGGCTTCACTACAGAGTCTACAGGCATAAGCAAGATGTGCTCCAGGAATAAAGAGGATTTTCTCTCCCTCTACAAGGTTCTACACCTTTTCTGTCTGTGTGAAAGGCAGTAGTGTGCCTGGGGGATACAAGTCCTGCTGTGCCCTCAGCCTGGCTCAAAACCTTTGTGCAGTGAAGGCTGAAGCTGGGGGCCATCAGCCTGCCTTGGAGTTAGTGCCTTTTTGTCCTGACCTGCTGTCCATCCCAGACTGTTCCCTGGGGTAGGTGAGCTGAGTGGAGTGGAGCAGCTGCTGGCTTTTCCTGTGTGCCTGATTTCAGGACAGGAACTGGGGCTTCTTTCCGGCTTTCTGGCAACACCAAGGAGAAGCATGGTGGCTTTGACGGAGTTTCACAGGACAAGTCAGAGGGAGCCCATGGTGCTGAAACTGAAAATCTGCTAGATGTAGTGAAGTGGAGCTGTGTTGTTTCTCAGGGGCATGTTTTAACCCAAATTTGTCCTTTCTACAGCTCCCTGTGCCCAGCTTCTCTCCTGTGGTCCACTTCTTTATTAGCATGGGGCATATATTGCCTTGGGGCCAGGATGGCTTGCTGTAACGGACTGGGACTGGGCAGCCAAATCTCAGCTGCAGTTGCTGTCCCCTCGGCTGCCTTGCATATGGCAGAGCAGTGAGGTGAAAAAGATGCTCCCAGCTCTCTGGATACACTGTCCTCCTTGCTGGACTTCCCCCATCAACCCTAACACTGTGCAGAGCTGAGCATCTTCTTTTTCCTATCAGCCAGAGGAGACAGAATCCTCACATGGGTACATATGGCACTGCTACTCCACTGCGCAGGAGGCACCTCACAGGTCTGATAGTCCAGGGATATTTAGTCCAGGGATATTTTTCCAGGGATATTTATCACTTGTTTCCTTTTCCTTGGTTGTGTTAATTGGGTACTTGTTAATGTGTTGTGTTCATTGTGGGATTGCTATAGCTGTGTCTGGCCTCTGAAGCTAAGCCTATGCAAATACCCTTCCCTCTCAGAACATGGGCTTTTTGGGTGGTGCTAAAGGAATAAGAGAGAGCATAGCACCTCTCTTCTTTACAGCTGATTATATGAAGGTAAATTTGCTCTGAAACAAAAAAAATAGGTGATTAGGTTAATAGGACTGATCACAATGTTGGTATTTCAGTCTGCTTCCTGTACAGACCCAGGTATCTCTCCAAATCCCCATCTGATGCTGAAGATGGGCTCATTATCTGGCATTACATTAAGCAGACCCCAGCATCCCTAACCCTGGGCTCAGCGCTATGCTGGAAAACTGCCCCTCATTCCAGAGCCAGCTGGGAAACCCTACACCAGCAAAAGTGCAGTTTTGCTGCTGCAAGGTGCTTCGGCATTGGAGTGTTCGCCCTGTACAGCTCGGCTGGGCNAACCCTACACCAGCAAAAGTGCAGTTTTTCTGGTGCAGTGTTCGCCCTGTACAGTTCAGCTGGGTAGGTAGTCATGTCTTGCCCTGTCCCTGCATAATGACAGGTTTGTGTGTTTGCTACACCTGCACTTAGGGGGCTGTGTGTGTCAGACACAATAAAGTGCTGGTGGCCTGTGTCAGTTCTCTGGGATGGTTGGCTTTGAGCTGTGCAGTATGGGGAGAGACACCTGGGAGAAACCTTCAACTTCAGAGACATTTTTCTTAACAAGAATATTAGAGTTTGTAAAACTCCTGTAATCTCAGGTGTTTCAGAATTTGTATTAAATTTACCTGCCATGGCTGTTATCTATGATTTCTAATTAAATGAGGTTATTAAATTGGGAGATAATACTGCAAAAATTATGATTGATTTTTTATCCTTATCCATTATTTTTACACACTTAGCAGTGTCAGCCTCTCCCGAAAGCAGGGACCAATGCTGAGGCGACAAAGAAACTCAATCCTTGTCTTTTTTAAAAAGAAAGATCTGCTCAGTTGAGCCATCATTAACTTCATGTCAGGGCTTTTATCTCTTGATCAGCTTAGATCACATGAAGCAAGAGAATCTGTCCAGGGAAGAGCTGATGTTTAGTGGTGAACTTTGCACTGCTGGGTTAACAGCTGGACTCGCTGATCTTGTGGTGAGTGTCCCTGTTCAATTCCCGCCAGGGAGGCAGTGGTGCTGTTTAAGAGCTGGACTCTATGATCCTTGTGGGTCCCTTCCAACTCAGAAGATTCTGTGCGATTCTATGTGATCTTTGAGGTCTTTTCTGACAATTCTAGATGATTCTATGATGCAGTCATTTATTTACCTATGTTAGTTGTAGACTACAGTATGACAGAAAGAAAATGAAGGTTGGTCAGGGTATATGATCTGGAGGAAGGCACACAGGAATACCTTCCTCTGTCAAGTGGGGAGAGCAGAACCGATTGAGACTTCTGGTGGGTGATTTATTCTAATTAATTTGGAAGCTGAAGAGCTCTTTTGAATGCATTAGTATATAGCTCTGCAGATACAGAGGTCTCATGCATAAAGATATACAGGTGGGATCATGAGCGCAGAGCAGCCCATCCTCCTGCCTTGGTGAAAGATTTAGAGAAGGCAGGGAGCTGGGAGAAGAAAGATATGATTCCCCAGCCCTCTCAAGCACTTCTGGGGACTCAGAGCATCACTTGGAGCCTGCAACAGACAGTGAGCGCTGTGGGAGGTTGTGCCAAGGGAAATGGTCCCTAGGACCATAGAGGGGAAGAGCTTGCCAGAGCAGGGAAATAGTGCCGTGCATGCCCATTTGTCTCCTTTAAGACATTGCACGAGCTGGTTTTCCCAGACATCATGTGAGATTATAGAGGAACTTGTTAGAGGCACAGGGCCATGCTTGCCTCTGAGTTATTTCTACCAGCAGTGCCAGCACATAGGTACATGTGTAACCGTGGAAGCAGTGGTGTCTGGCACTCTACCACCTAAATGGAAGTGCAGAGGAACTGGAACTGGAAATTACATTCTTGCTGTGTACTCAGCCTGTGTCCTAGGCTGCGACAGCAGTCTTCATTACTGTTCGATAAAGAAGTGTTGCTAGTCAGAGATATTTTAATTAGGTATTGTTAGTAAGTCCAGGAGACAGTGTGCTACAGTATTATGATTTTTTTTTTAACAACAGAGAAATGGCAACAGAATAAATAAATAAAGTCAGTCTCTGAAAAGGTCACATTTGCCTGCAGCCTCAGTCCATATGCCAGGTTCTTATGCTAATTTTGGCACAGTGAAAAAAAAGCTGCCTGGTGATTGCCAGAGAGGGCAGCTCATGCTGGTCAACATAGATGTTTTAAAGCATCAGAAGAGAAAAGATGCAGTGGGAAGGCAGAGGAGGAGAATGTGCTCCATAAGGGAATGTAAAATTCAAGGAAAGCAAGGGGGAAATGAAATAAATAAAGTCTGAAATCCTTCCAGGAGACTTCAGTCATCATATGCTGTGGATGGTACCGTGCCATAGCACCTTGCAGGCTCCTTGCAAGTGTGGAAGATTTCTCTGAATGAAGTATGCTAAAATTATCTATTCTCAGGGATGATAAAGGAGCAAAGAAAGGATAAACTCCGAGAGAAAATGACTTCACGCAAAGAATTTGGGGCATAATGATGACATTGATGGTGTTGGATCCTGTAAGTATTATAATACGTATAAGAGTGTAAATCTGACTTTGGCCTTTAAGGTGCAGGGGGAGGACTTTGCAGTGGGCCACTTTGTCTATTCTGCTGTGAGTATCAGAAACACACCTGATCCACTTGCAATTAGAAATCACCTTGGATTTTCAAGAGAGAGACAAGGAGCATTTCAATCTGCCTTTTTATTTCCTTTGCAATATCACAGAGATTTAATGAAGAGATATATACTAATTGCCTCAAACACTCTACTGACCCAAAGAGTTTATAATCTGTCTGTGAGTGATATGGTCACACACAAACAATAAACCAGGATGACTCACCTCCATCCAACAACCCCATTGCCTACAGAGTGGCAGGCAGAGGGAATTGTAACCCACAGACATTTTATCTGTCTCATAATCACTTGTGCTTTCTCACTGGCAGAAGAAAGGGATTAAAAGCTGAAATGTTTTATTGAACAATTTTGCGATTACTTTGCAGGGAAGCAATGTGCCTGGGGCCTGGAGGTGCTCATGAAGGCTTCTGGATTAGGAAGATCTGGGGGAGGGGGAGAGCAGAACAGTCCATCCTCCAGGTCAAATCTTGTGCAGACACACTGAGTGCTTCTCACTGAGCGCCCACTGCACCTGGCAAGTGGTGGAGGAAGGTCTCCCTTCCTGAGGAAAGGCAGGTGCCCCAGTGATGACTGTGTGTTTCTTCTCTAGTGATTCATGTACTGGGATAGTCCTCAGACACCGAGCAGCTCCCAGAGCCCCTGCTGCCACTGAGATGGAAATCTCTGTGGCACACTGGAATATGCTGCAATGTGTGACTGTTGTGAGTCTCAGGCTGCTGTGGGCCTCATCCTGTGCATGGAGGCACTTCATCCTTAGCAGACCCAGAGCCAAGCCATCTCCACAGACCTGTGATCTGAGTTATCTTTGTTATCCGAATTGTTATCCCAATTTCTTAGGAGAAATGTATCTGGGAAAAGAAGACACTGTCATTCTACATATCTCTTGCCAATTTTCAAATACGGACATAGATAATTGAAAATGATGATACCTTGAGAACCAGTAAACAGTTCATAGACATTGTGGGGAAAAAAAATCCCTGTGTACAGGGGGTGAGTGCACAATACAAACTCTTCCCTGGTCCCACAGAGCCCTGCTCCAGAGGCTCAAGCTGGGACTGCAAGAGCATATATGCTTTCTGCTAGTGCTCTGTGTGTGCTCTCACTAACCATGTCAGAATTACACACGGGCCAACCTCTGTGATTAGTTTCCATAACATGCCTGAAAGCTTTCCATTAGTTGCCCTCAGATCTGGTTTGGAAGTGTGTCTTATATTGACAGGCACTTGCAAACACGAACAAACAAAATTCATTCAGTGGGACCTTTCATCTGGGATGTTTTTTTTTAAGAACAGCAAAAGCAGACATTTAATCAGTACAATTTTGCAAAATCTATTGCCCAGGGTATGCAGACTCTGGCACACAAGCCAGCTGGAGAGGTTTTACTCTGAATATTGAGTTTCTAGGTGATGAAAACAGGTTTGCTGCCAAACACAATGTGAAAATCATCTAGAAAACAGAAAATGATGGTTTGTTGAAGAGGGAAATAGATCAAAACAGCTCTGAAAAGTGAAGGCTATATCTTTATTTAGAAAATTAATTACAGTTATAGTCAAATGGGTAAACTTTGTTCCAGGGTGCTGCATGCTTTAGTAGTCGGACCCAATTAGCAAAACTTGGCTCCCCAGTCACACTGAGCTGCTTCTTGCTAACTTGCCGCATGATATTCCCATGGTTCAGTCTTAGGCCTGGAACATTTTGCAGTTTCTCAACATGATTTTATTCCACATGTGTGTACTCTGCATTTTGAGTGCCACCTGCAGCATCCCCCAAAGACAGATCAAGTGTCCAGGCAAACAGCAAGCCTAAGAGCAGCCAGAGCTCACCTCCCAAAAAAGGAGTGTGTCAGGGTAAAATCACAGCTGATGGTGTGATACCACTCCGCCATGCTCTGCCAGTCTGCCTAGTGGCCACTTAGGCACCAGAGTTTTTCTGCCAGAGTGGCAAGCTGTAGCAGTGGGATGACTGTCTAGTTCCCAAACAGTCCTGGGTAACACAACAGGCTTTAGCAAATGATGCACATGCTTTTCTTGTTCTTGAACCTGATTCTTAAATTAATATATTTTGATTTATGCTGTCCCATTACAATGTTAAAATGTGGTTTGAATATAAATGCATCTCTCATGCATGGAAGTGGAAGCTTTCAGCATCTTCAGAATCTGTGGTCCCTGAAATCTCTAAAGACAAAAACATAAGAGCTACTCCAGTTTATACCAGAAAAAGGATGAATCTTTTATAAGTATTATTTCTCAAAATGTAATATGAAAGTGCATCAGATCCCTAAGGAATAAAGTTAACTTTATGTGAGAAATGTGTAAAATTCCTGCCCTCTGTCCAAGGAAAGATATTTCCCTATTGACTCTTGTAATATCAGTTCTTCAGATTTAGGGGGTCAATTTATTTCTTGGGACAGATATTTATGGTAGGCATATCAGCTGGTATACACAATCCAGACAAGCGTGTTGGTGTTAGAGACACATCAGCACAGTGTCTGGCTACTACTGGTGGCAGACTGGGAGGCAGAACATGGCATGATGCGGGAGCAATGGGACCAGACATGTCTGCTGAGCACTCCAGGGTTCCCTAGGTAGGATATAATTTATATGCAATTGAAGATGTATTGAGCTGCTTCTTCAGGGCTCAGATGGCCTGAGAGCATATTTTAATGGGAAAGGGGAGAGTTCCACCTCTTTCATTCCAAAATGGGCACATTAGCCCTAGTAATTTCATGTAGTAGACATGATTTGGCAAGGAAGGAAGAATAGAAGTTTTATCTTGTATTTTGGGCTCAAGGAAGGTGGGGAATTATG
This sequence comes from Pitta sordida, assembly GCA_013390025.1. Lineage (NCBI taxonomy): Eukaryota > Metazoa > Chordata > Aves > Passeriformes > Pittidae > Pitta > Pitta sordida. Next base: position 149,327 of record WEKX01004422.1, on the reverse strand, counting down.
GCAATTGTAACCAGATCAGGCTGTCTGTGATAAAAAGGTATTTACTTGGCAAAGTATTTGAAGATGGTAGTATCTAAGCCATAATGAAATACCTAAAGTATGTAGCACAGGCGGCAATAAACACCAGAACAAAACATCCAGACCACCTCAAAAAAGTCTGGTCATATTTCTTATTCAACTGAATTTGGGGAAGACAGGGGTTTTCAGCTTAACTTCAGTTTCTGTGCTAGTGATTCTTTCTGTTAATTCCAGATGACTGGAGGGATCAGCCCAGGCTGTTTCCCTTGAACATTCTCTTCTTCAGGCTGAACTCTCTCAGCCTGTATCCATAGGAAAGCTGTTCCAGTCCTCTAATCACCTTCAGGCCCCTGCTCTGGAATCCCTCCAACAGGCCCACCTTCTTATGTTGGGGGCCCTAGAGCTGGACACAACATTCCATGTGGGGTCACACAAGAGCAGAATAGAGGTGTTGAATCATCTCCCTTGACCTGCTGGTCACATTGTTTTGATGCCGCCCAGGAGAAGGTTGGCTTTCTGGGCTGTGAGCACACATTGCCGGCTCATGCTGAGCTTCTTGTCATAGAATCACAGAATCACAGAATCAGTAAGGTTCGAAAAGACCTTAGAGATCATCGAGTCCAACCTATCACCTCTACCTAACCTAGTGTCGTGGTTTGACCCTGGCTGGATGCCAGAGACCCACCCCAAACCTGTTACCTAACCTGTTGCCATCCTGCTACCAACACACCATCCTACCTATAACACACTACCCTAATATCTAGGTCATGCAACCAAGTACATCATCCAACCTTTTCTTAAAGACCTCTAGGGATGGTGACTCCACCACCTCTTTGGGCAGCCCATTCCACTGTGAGATCACCCTTTCAGGTAGTTGTAGAGAGCGATAAGGTCTCCCCTCAGCCTCCTCTTCTCCAGACTGAACCCCAGCTCTCTCAATCGCTCCTCATAGGGCTTGTGTTCCAGCCCCTTCACCATCTTTGTTGCCCTTCTCTGGACCCGCTCCAGGATCTCAACATCCCTCTTAAACTGAGGAGCCCAGAACTGGACACAGTATTCAAGGTGTGGCCTAACCAGTGCCGAGTACAGGGGGAGAATAACTTCCCGAGTCCTACTGACAACACTATTCCTGATGCAGGCCAGGATACCATTGGCTTTTCTGGCCACCTGGGCACACTGCTGGCTCATGTTAAGTTTTCTATCAACTAGCACTCCCAGGTCCCTTTCCACCTGATCATCCTGCAGCCACTCCACCCCCAGCCTATAGTTCTGCATGGGGTTATTGTAACCGAAGTGTAGGACCCGTCAACCAACACCATCAAGTCCTTCTCCTCAGGGCTGCTTTCAATCAATTCTTTGCTCAGCCTGTATTTTCATCTGGGATTGTCCCGACCCAGGTGCATAACCTTGCACTTTGCCTTGTCCAACTTCATGAGGTTCACACAGTCCCACCTCTCAAGCCTGTCAAGGTACCTCTAGGACGTTGACTCCACCACACAGCTTGATGTCCTCAGAAACTTTCCGAGAGTGCATTTGATCCCACTGTTGATGTCACCAGCTAAGATGTTAAACAGTGCCCATCTCAATATCCACCCCTGAAGAATTCTACTCATCACCTGTCTCCATTTGGACATAGAGTTGTTGACCACAGCTTTTTCACAGTATTCACAGTATAGATAAGGCTGGAAAGGACCTCAAAGATCATCTAGTCCAGCCTGTAGTCCAACTAAACCTAGCATCTACATCTAGATCATATCACTCAACACCTCATCCAGCCTCCCGTGAACACCTCCAGGGTTGGCGACTCAACCACCTCTGTGGGCAACCCATTCCAAATCCGAATCACTCTTTCAGTGAAAAACCATTTGGAGTTCAACTGTCCAGCCAATTCTTTTTCCACTGAGTGGTCCATCCATCAAATTCAAGCCTGTCAAGTTTAGTGACAAAGATATCATGTGGGACAAGTATCAAATTCTTTACACAAGTTCAAATGATTAAAGCATCTGGCTTCTGCACAAAACAGAGAAGATGAGAAAGAAACTAGCTGCATTCAAAAGAAAAGGTCTGAAGGTTGTAGACAAATCAGATATTTTTCTGTGTGCTTGTAGTTCAGTAGTGTTAGCTTGTTAGCTGTGCAAGTACCCTGGTAGCAAAGCTAAAGGCAGGAGAGGACTTCTGGAAAGCAGCCTATAAATTGCATTGGTTAAGTGTGTGATCAGAAACCAGAGTGTCTCAACTTGCAATTCCTTGGCTAAATATGCGAAATAGAATTTGCCACAGTACACAGTCCAGTTTAAATTGCTTGTGCAGAATCAGAGCCTCAGTTATATGGGCAGAATACTGAAGTATTTACAGAAATATTGTTCCAGTGTCATATAATTAATTAACAACAGATATATTGGGCATCTTTGCATTTCCAGCACTTGGGATTTGAGCTGGGGAAGCTGAAGTTGGATGTTTGTGTGGGAAATCACATCTGGCAGTTCAGGGAGAAAAAAGGTGATGTGTTCTGCATTACAGTCATCTCAGCCACTGGAAAAGTCACTTGGTCCCAGACTGCAGATGGCCAGAGGCAGTATAGCAGAGAAGCAGGTGGAGGCTGGATGAAGCTTGGAAAGGCAGCTGCCTTCCATTACACCTCTCTACATCCAGAATGATGCTGGGGAGGGATGCAGGGTCTCACGTGCCACGTAAGCAGGAGTATAATGGCCTGTGGAGGCAGTGGGGCAGAGGACCATTTGAAACTTTTGCAGCCTGTCATCACCAAGGGGGTGATGCTCAGATGAGATGGGGAAGGTGAGGAGATGAAGTGGAGGTAGGAAGACCTGGCAAACAGAGCTTTAAAGTCTGCAGGAGTCTCTACTTGTATAATAAATACCAAATTTATAATCCCCAGCCCTTGACCTGAGCTCTCCTTCCTGCCTCTCTAAGACCACAGTGGGAGTTTCACACTGCTCCTTGACTGCTCCCCCAAGAGTCTACTCATTTTACCACCCTCAAGGATTTCAGGACAGGGGCTTTTAAGAGGGTCTTTTTAGCAAAATGAAATGGCACTTCTGTGTACACAGATGTTGACACAGCAGGTCTCAGGGTAGTAAGAGGAAGGATCCAAGTTATTTTGCTGGGACCTTGTCTTCCAAATAGTGCACCACAGTCTGAGTCAAAGATCTGCAAGAGCAACTCTACCCTCCCCTGAAGCTCATTGATGTGGGGGACTGTCTAAGAACTGTTTTTCTCATTTCTCTGCAATATTAAAAGTGGTACCACTGGCTCCACACAAGAGAGAGAAGGAAGGAATTGCCTTTGCTTTCTTCCTTTTTTGTGGACATTTGGCTTGCCCAGTTCAGCAGAGTGACCCTTGTCACTCTTGTAGCATCATTGCATCCATTTTCACATCTTTCCTATGGTGCTCTGCCTGTGCTCACTCGGTCTCCATAAAGTTTCAATTCCCTGCCACAGGCTACTCATCTGCAACAAAAATGTCAGGCCAAATGAAGAAAGGTAAGATCAAGAGGCGAGGCTGGCCTCGGCTGCTCCTGGGGGTCCCATTCTCGCCAGAGTTTTCAAGTTCTTCTGGCTCATTAAGCAAACCTGAGTGAGAGGGGGCACACAGCTACTGCTCTACCTGCTGTCACCAGGGTGCTATCCTTCAAAAGAATACCTCCTCAAGGACAGCAGTGTCATTGCTGCTGAATTTAACTTTAAAAAAATCAAGCTGTAAGAAGACACCAGGAACCATTTTTCCTTTCTTTTGCTCTCAGTAATACGTTCAATAAAAGGTGCACACACCATCAATACTTTTTGTCTGGAGTTTTTAAGAATCCTCTGGGGTTTTCCTACTAGTAGCTCTCTGCCTCTTCATTAAGGCATTTGGATTGTGAGAAGGAGAGAAGGGCAGGGTACAGGACTGGACACTGCCCAGTCCTTTCCCACCCCCAGTGCAGGCACTGAAAATACCAGTCACACTTGAGAGGACCTGTCCTCAGCAGTGGTACAGTAAGCCTGCTGCAGGCCTCCTTTTGCCACTCAGGAGCCTGAGGCAGCCAGCACAGCACCTGTGGCAGCAACATTGCTGAGTTTCTGCTGCACTGAGACATGTTTGTGAGAGTAAAAAGATGTTTTCTTGCTTGAACTGATTTGGATCCTCTGGCAAATAATGAAGCACCACGCAATTGCTGCTGCAGTGTAACCTTCAGTGCATGTTGGAGCTGGAGACATACAGTTAGACATACAGTTAGAAAAGGCTGAGAACTGTGTCATTTCCTGAGGTGTGAATAGCCAAGCAGCAATGTGACACCCATGCCCAGACTGGCTACCACATCTCCTTCAGCTCCAATGAAGTAGGAGACCAAGTCAAGCACAGCAATTAAAGGAACAGCCCCAGGTAGTTTCCTGAGCAGAGGAGACAAAGGTGGTTCGTTTTCTATATATTGGTGACCTGTAACTGCCTCATTCTGGTGTCTGAGAAGGTGTCAGGTCTCATAGGAATTTTTTCAAGCATGGAAGTTTTCATGTTGTGTGTTCTGCCTTCATTGTTTCATAAGAGCACAACTACATTCTCACATCTCTATCTTTTACACATTTCCACTACACCTGCAAACCTTTACACTGCGTGTCCTTATGTCTCATCAGGTCCTTTTGAAATGAATCAACAAGTCCAAAAATGAGGAGTGAAGTAGAACATGAGTTTGTGAATAAATGAACTCCTTCTCTGCAGGAAAGTAGACTAAAAAAATCATCCAACTTTTCGTTTTGAGTCTCTCAGGCACAAAATCATGTCACTGAAGGAAAACTTGCTGATAGAGCCCTCTCTGATGCTGCCATCTCCTCCAGTGTCACTGGCTGACACGATGGCTCCCGGGCAGGGTATGGAGTCTCTGCAGTGACAGATGTCAGTGTGTGTTGTTTTGGGTGCTGCTACTACTTTCAGTTCTATCAAGGAGAGTTAAATTTTTTCTGCAGGCAGTTGCACTATATCGGACTACCACATCTAACCAGAGATTATGGCTCATTAGAAATCTATGTTTTTACAGCCCAGAAAGAAAACACCTTCCCCCTCTTGTATCTGTTTATAGTCTTCACTGTAGCCCTGCTTTGTGTAGGGAAAACTCACAAATACTTTTTATGAATATCTAAGGATAAGTCTTCTTGGGGGTGGCTTCAGGCGGTAGAAAAGTTGTTTGTATTTTCTCCAGCCTTTTCTAAACCTTTTGTCAGAATGTTTAAAACCTAAGATAGTTGGCAAAAATAAACTACTCTAAGAACAATGGGGGGAAACATATACATTTATCCTAAATATTGAATGTGTTGAAATATGAATGTACTGAAATATTTTTTCCACTTTTCCTTGAGAAGCAACATGTGGCAGTGATTGGGGTATGGCTGATGGGAGTGTGAGGAGCCTCGACCCTACTGCAAGGAGCTGGCCTTGCTCAAGGCAAGTTGCTTTGCATATTTGGTTTTCTTCTTGCCCCTGGAGGAGGTGATGTGGGATACATGGGAGAAGAGAGACACTGAAAGGGTGTTTAGTCCCTCACTCAGAACCTGAAAAGGAGGCTGATTGTCAAAATGGGCAAGAGGGTCTCTCAGAGAGGCAGCTACTCATTTCAATCATAAAAGCAATAGGCAAGAAAAGAGCTTTGCAAATCACCGTAGAAGAACTTTGTGCCATAGATGAAAATTGTCCTTTCTTTGAGCAATGGTGAGATGGATGTTCACCATGTAAGGTCATTAGGGAATCATATTCAGACATGCAGAGAATATTGGTTCATTGCTTTTATTAGTAAGAATTCCTACTGTCTGCTTCACTAAACACATACCTTTCATGTGCTATGCTGTGCTGCTTTGGTATTCATGATGAAGACATATGTAACACCTCACCTAAATACTACAGAGGTATAAAGGTAGATGTATAGGGTACGAAAAAGATAGTATGCAGGTTTAAAGCTTGGCTTCCAGATCTGACAGCGCTTCTCATTTTGGTCACCTACTGTGCAGACCATCATCTCTGTGTGGTCACAGTCAAAGGGCTAACTTACTGTGCAGAGAGGAGAGAAAAATAGTCATGTTACTGGCTGGAAAGTGTCCTGTCCCTCTCATTTAAGGAAGTGATATTTCCCCACAAGTGTGCTTTCTTGGGCAACATCTGTAGGAAAACCAGATCACAAGAAGTGTATACCTTCTCCATATTCATCTGTGGAGTATGTAGATCTGTGAAACACGAAGCTCTTCAGGAGTCAAGAGTTGGAGGCAGGGCTCCAAATGCTGGCAGGGAGTCCTGGATCAAAGTCCTTCTGTAACTGGGAGCAAGGACTATAATGGCAAGGAAGGGTATCCTCTCTCAGCTGGTGTGAAACAGGCACATTTTCTACTTCCTTTGGCTTGCAGCATGGATAGCTTGTTCCTTCCCTATGCATCATCCTTGCACCAGTCCAGGCACAGGTTTTCATGAGATCTGGTGTAAATCAGGCTTGAATGGTCATCCTCTGGAATTACTGATCTAAAATTTAATGCGGTATTTTTACCTTCAGTCCTTGCAGTTACTGGAATGCAGGTTAAAAGCTGCATTTATTGCAGGCATTTGTTTTTATTAAGAATGAATCTTTGTAGTCCATAAAAAATACTCAGCTTGTGAAGAGCCTGATGCCTGTGGTTCCACGCTTGTGGGCCTGATCCCTGGGTGGGCATTCGCTTGGGAATTGGACTAGATGATCCTGTGGGTCCCTTCCAACTCAGAATAACCTGTGCACCTGTGAAATGAACTTTAGGTCCTTCCACTCTCAGCTGCAGTTGCCAGCAGGTATTCTGTGTTGCTAATTATAGAGCACAAACAGCAATACATTGTGCAAGGTGTGGATTGCTCAAAGCATGGGCAGTTGGAAACATCCTACAGGTCGCCAGTGCTAGCCTAGGGTGTGTTTTCTCTCCAAACCTGGCATCCAGGGGGGACAGACAGCTGTGCACAGGGTGCTCCTCAGGATTCTCTGAAGTCATGGTAGAACATCAGCTGGCAGAGGGGATGAGATTTAATCCTTCTTGCAGTGCTTGCGCAGGTGTCAAGACGAGGAGAGATATTTCCCTGCTGCCCTCTCTCTGGGGTCTGGTAGGACGATGTGGAAAGCAGGGTTGGAAATTAAATTTCCAGATGACAGTGGGAGACAAGTAAAGAGAAGTTACCCTGTGCCTAGCTCTGCATTAAGTGATGATAAGCCATAAATGTAAAGCAGATTCCTGCTGTTATTTTTATACTAAGAAAACAAAACTGATAGACCCAGGTCAGACTGAAGCTGCACCATTCTTGGCAATCCAAAGCTAGTGCCTCTGGAAAAGTACAAGGACAGGGCAAAGGTATACTGATTTTGCTCCTAAAATATTCTGCCCAGCTATTTGTACTGCTGTGATTTCCTGAACTGAGGCGGTGCCTTTTGTGGTAGCCTGCAATTTTCTTCCTTGAATTTGCCCTTAAATTGCATCAAACTCTCATAACTTGCCTTGAAGTCATCAAGCTTTCCAGCATTAAACTCTGGGTCAAGACCAGGCTGTGGCAGCAGTCAGAGGAAAGTCGTTCCGAGGCAAAACCCTGACTTTGGTGGGGTGCAGTCAAACAAGCCCTTGTGTCCCCCTGGCCTCTCTGGGCAATCTGCAGTTTGACCGTGTGTTTTTCCAGCCGGCCCAACAGCTTCCTCCTGGCTGTCAGGGGAGGTCGTGCTGTCACCCCCCATTGTTGGGCAGAGGCAGGTCTTGAGTGTCTGCTGTCTTCCCCCACTGCTCAGAAGCACCTTTGCCTTCCAGGATCTGCAGCAGCGTGACAGTAACTGTCACCAAAGGCACTCACATTTCCCTTAGCACATGAGAAAGGAGAATCAAGTCATGGTTGGGCTTGTAATTAAGTGTAATAACAGCAGTTTTTGTTCTGAAATTGACTTAATGTCTTTGCTGTATCAATTCAAGTACATTACGCTGAGAACTTTATGTGCACATTTCAGCTGAGTCTTGTGTGTCGGCACATGTGGGGAGGAGCTGTATAGGTTGTGCCAAAGCACATTGTCACAAACATTGAAAGCAGGACAAAAACCCCTGTAATTGCTAACATTTAGTGTATTTCCTGATCAACACACACTTATTATTATTGCAGCCAGATGGGTGTAGACCTCTTCTTCCAGGCTGACAACACCAGAACGAGAGGGCACGGCCTCAAGCTACGCCAGGGGAGGTTCAATCTTAACGTTAGGAAGCGGTTTTTCACAGAGAGAGTAATTGCATATTGGAATGGGCTGCCCAGGGAGGTGGGGGAGTCACCATCCCTGGAGGTGTTTAAGAGAAGACTGGACGAGGAGCTTAGTGACATGGTCTAGCTGGGGGGTGTAGGGCTGGATGGCCCTGGACCCCTTCCGGCTCAGAGTGGCCTGCTAGGCTGTGAGGGATCTAGGTGGTGTTACGCTCTGGGATGTGCTCTCGGTCTCTGTACGGGTGTTAGATGGTGAGTTGGACTAGATGATCCTTGTGGGTCCCTTCCAACTCATAATATTCTGTGATTCTGTGATTCTGTGTGATTCTGTGATTACTTCACCAGTTGCGAAAGAGAGCAACATTTCAAAGAAGCACAGGGAGCAAACCTGGGGTGGACTTGTCTTCCTCAGCCTCTGCGAAGTGCCTCCACAAAAGGTTTACCTTGCCAGGCTTTTTTTAAAAGCAGACCAAAATGCAGAGCCTGAAGCACTGGGCTTTCACAGTGGGTTTTGGTGCCAAATCCAATGTAATTTTTGTATTTCCTTTCCCTATAGAACTCCCTCCTTGCAGACAGTCTGTAATGTAACATCCTGGGAATATTTTGGTTTGGGAGGAGGATGAGTCCCTGAGGATGTCCCTCAGAAAATGCTACAGGGAGGAAAATCCTGAAGACAGGAGGACATTCAGGATAAATAGACCATTTCCATTAGATTCCTGCTGTGGCAAGCCTGTTGCTTTTAACCCTGAAATGATACTCTCTGCAGTCACACCAGACTTTTATTCAGTAAAAATCAGAGCCTCATGGCAGGCTTTCAGGGGGTTCCCAAGCTGACTGAGCATGACTGGAGAGAGTGCAGCCGCAACAACCCTGGGCAATATGGTAGATCAGGCACTGCATGTTTGCTCTGATCTGGTGTTTGACATTCAGAATTTGCATGAGCGTTCCAGGCAAGTTGTGTTGAAGTCTGGAAATGTTATAGTCAATCTATAAGTCCACTGTATGTGATGGATCTGTCTGAACGGAATAGATACCCCTAGTTTTATTAAAAACGTATCATTTTTAATATATTGCAAATAAATGCATTTACTGGAGGCCAGGGCTGGGAGTCCTCTATTTTTTCAGTCCTACAACACATTGTGTGAACTACTGACTGGACAAGACCAGAGAAGTGAGTTTTAGTCAGTCATGCCTACAACGTTTTAAATAGGCAGAGCATATTTGCCTTTGAAACAGGGAGCCTCCAGCTGCAGATCCGTATAACCAGAGGCCACTATCGTGTGGTACCCTTCAGACTACATGGGTGAGTAAACCCAGTTTCATTTCCAGCAACATCAGCTCCAATCAGTCCAATCACACTGGGTTCTGAAATTGTGAAATTTGAAGCATAGCAAGAAATTTGTAGTTTTTAGAGTTTGTAGATTTTCTGAAAAATTGCAGCTGTATGTAGTAACAAACCCTTTACTTGCCCCTTTTTTTTTTTTTTTTTAACTTAGGGGATGCTCTTGGACCACAACTTTAGGCTTTTCTCTGTATCTGAGAGGGCTATGAGCTTGACTCCATAAAAATGGAGATCACGGAGACTTCCATTATTAGTGGCCTGAGGGAGCATGAAGTTGAAAATGCTAGCCATCGCGAGGCTTATGATAAAAGCATGAGAATTGCTCAGAGCCTTATGTCTGGCAAAGTAGGTGAGCAGGAGTGGGACTAGTATTCTGCCCACGTACAGGAAATAAAATGCCTGGACAAACCAATGTTCGAAAACGTATTTCAGCGCTGGGGTTTTTCTATTTACTTTTCTTAGCATGTAAACCTTACTAGAAGCTATGAAAAATGCCATATATTCCCATGGCACTATGTGTATGGTTGTATTTGTTTTCTTTATTAAAATCTGGACAGAGGAAAATGAACCAGATTTCACTCTATTACCCCTGCTCAACTTCAGCAGCTGCATGGTGTAGTGGTGAAGTAACTGCTTTAATAGAGTCTATCCAAAAGCCCACCAACTACATGCATGGTAGTAGATGTTACAAAACTGCAGAGAGTAAATCTTTGGCAATTCTCCTCTAACACAGCTACCTTGTGACAGCAGCCTCATGGTCCAGTCCAGCCTTCCCTCTCAGGAGTTCTGCATATGAAGACGGGGGAAGTCCATTTTGGTATTGGTAGTACTTCTGAGGGAAGGGAGGATTTGCAGAACCAAAGAATTGGGGGGTGGGAAGGGAAATAAAATCAGGTCGGCAGGGACCTTGGGGGGTCATCTACACCAAATGCCCTCTTGGCTGCAATCTCGTGCCCTCATCATGCTTATCTGAAGGATGCAGAGTTAAGGTGGTTGTTGTGGGACTCACCTGTTGGACATTTGCAATAGACACTTTGCCACCTGAGCCGACTCCCTCTACTGTACTCATAGTCAGCAACGAGAAAATCATACGGGATTGTCCCACTGTGGAGAAGCTGAGCCAGCTGTAGTCTGGTAAATCTCAACCAAGAGCACACGTTGTGGTGTATTTCTTGCTGCTTTTTGATAAATAGCAACCAGGGAAATGATGGCATTGAGAAAACTGCATTTGGAGGTAAAACCTAAAAAGAAAACTGAATAAGAAACTTTTTTTTTTCTTTCTTCCTCTCTTCCTGGGGCAGATGAGCCACCTGCCGTGCCTGGACCCCAGCCTGGCTGCCGAGGAGATGCAGTCCCCCAGGATGGTGGGGAGGAAGAGAGGGCGGCCTCCGCTTCAGCCATCGCCCATCAAAATGGCAGTTCACAACCTCTTCTCGGCACCTGCAGGGGCTTTGCCGGTCATGAAGATCCCAAAGAAGAGAGGAAGAAAACCGGGGCACAAGGTAGATACATGATTTTCACATTCTTTCACCACATCCTGCTGGTTTTAATATGTGTTTTCCCCTACCATTTCAGCTCAAATGCAGGAATGGAGGCAAAGTTGTGCAAGCATGGGGCAATGCAATGCAAAAAAAAAGTATGAGAAGATGGTTTCATTTCTACCTAAGCTGGTGAAAAATAGAGGGAATCTATTTTTCTAAAGTTTAAAGTTATCTCACTTTGGGTTGTTTAACAGTAACTTGTATCCCACAGTGTTGTGTGAGATGGCTACACACCTTCGGGGAAGTGTTTCTCTCTCATTTGTCACTTTTTTCCTCTTTCTCACCAACAGTGATTAGAAATGGAACAAAATGAATGGAAAATGAAAGGAATATAGGAGAGTGGGAATAAATGAGGGGGGGGTAAGCTAATTTTCAGAGAGAAAAAAAGGACATTTTAGAAAATGATGAGATTTCACTCTGATTATTTGTCTTTTCACATTACGGGAGAATCATACCCAGCTCTCAGTGCAACCCCAATGCAGAGGCAGAGCTAAAAAAAGACAGAAACACTCAGCACCTTAAGCCCTTCTGATGCTGCTAGTGAGTCTCTCCCATCGTATCACCTGCAAGTGGGCTCAGCACCACTGTTTTGCCTCAGACCAGACAAAAGTAGGACTGTGATGCTGAGGGGAGGATTTACTCTCAGGGATGAAACTGAGCTACACTGTAGTGAGGAGTCTTGTGGTCAGGAGATTGCTATGTTAATCTCTCCATCTGTATCCACAGCGAGCTAGAGGTACTGTACGTGGTTGTCCTGCCTGTTCCTTGTTTTTAATGGGCACAGATACAGACATGGAGATTGTTACACAAGAAGAGCAAATTGTTGACTGTCAGAAAATAATAGATGCTTAAGTTCCTGACGTCAAGATAGAAAAGTGAATAAAACAATCGGGGCATGCACAAGGCTGAGCTGGCCTTTCCTGGAGAAGGTCTTGGTCTCGGGTGTTGCTTTGGTCTTCCCTGAGTCTCTCTTGTCACAGGAGACAAAAAAGTTCCATGGATGGTGCTGCTGGCTGATCTCCTTGGGTTTGGTCTTTGTCAGAGCCAGCTACCTTTCTCCTTGCCTTTCCCTTCTCACCTCCTGCCAGAGCTTCTTCCTCCCATTCCGTAACCTCCATCCAGCCTCCTCTCTTCTTTCAAAGCAAGCCCTCTTAACCACCCCTCTGCATCCTGTTTCCAGAATCCCCTAATCTTTGGTTTCCCTACGTGCAACACGCACTGCAATATGTGTTGCATGCAAGGAAGGTCATCAGGACCTCAGTCCTTAATGCTTTCTCCTCATCCTCTGCCTTCTCCCATGTCTTTCCATGCTTTTGCAACTTCATCCATACTCCTTTCTGCTATGCGGACACATTTGTGTGTTTCAGGGTGCACTGAGAACAAACCTTTCACGACTAAGACACGGTTTCAGCTGCAGTGTCCCATTTGAAAAGCTTTCACTTTGATAATGTGAATGATGTAACAGCAGCAGCCAGGCAGAGCTAACCTGACAGCAATCTCAGCTGACCCTTTTGGGATTACTGTGGAATTATATAGCACTACTCCAAAATAGAGCTTCATGTCCAAACAAACACGGTGGTAAATACTCTATTGTTTCGTAAAATGTGGGACATGGAAATACATTATTAGTAATTATTATTAATACCTCTGTATTAGGATAAAACCCCAGGACAGAAACATCTGAAATGCTTTACTTGAGGCACTTGTTATTACAGGTTTATTTTTTATTGTTTTATTTACTTTATTTATTTCAAGCAGTTAGTTAAAGCTATGTGACTTCTAGGCTTTTTACATCAAAACCGTTCAAGTCTGGGATAATAATAGTTTGGAGATGTGGTGAAATTATGTCTTTGAGATAATTAAATGATTTGCCAAATGCTACAATGACCCTGTATGCAGAATTTCATCAAATCTCATCCCTTCTGCCCCTGCTTGTCCTGCTGACTCCCATTTCTTACTCCTGCATTTACATTTGACTTGTAACTCAACAAAAAAAAAATTGCTGGGGCTTATGTTCTGTTCCACCCCAAATGCACACATCCAAAAGTGAAAAAGTCTTTCACCAGCCCCCACATATCTGCAAATGAAAGAAGAGGGAGAGTTAAATTCCCTGAAATGCTGCAGTAATGCTGCACTCAGACCTGTGTGGCCAGTCACTTAATTCTGTGTCCCTCTCTTCTTCTGAAGAAGAGCCTTTCCCTCAGCAGGGTACCACACACTCCTCCTCTCTGTCCCCAGGCACGTTGCAAGCTTTTCTTCTTCAGCAGTGAATCTGAGATGATGCTATTTCTCGGTGAGTGATGGCAAGTGAAAAGGCGGCCTTTTATAAGTGATGGCTTAGGTTGGAGGAGCTGACACCCATGAGCTGTAGCATCCGTGGCATCTGGTCTGGTGCTGTTTATTTGGGCTATAAGAGTCATATACCAAAGTGATGTTTTCCATGAGGCACTTTGTATGCTGTGTACTCAGATTAAGTGAACCTCTCTCCATCAAAAACACTTCCCCAGCGTCAGTCAAGGGTCACATTTTTTGATGGGAACTCTATTTGATTTAATTAACTTGATAATTGTATGACTTTCAGATACCATGAGACTTAAATGCATTCAAAAAATTTACTCTCTGCCCAAATGGCAGGTGACCAAGTTCTTTATAGCAGTCAGGTAGCTGAATTATTACAGAACAGATGGAAAAATACTTTGGAATTTTCAGCAAACTAGGAATTTGCAGCCTAGATTTAAATTTCCTTTGACCAAGATGTGAATAACAGGCATTCTTAATCACATGCCCTTTATAGACAGGTGACCCACTGCCTGTTTTCATTGATATTAAGGCAAATATTTACGTCTTCCTAAAATGATATTTCATTATACTTCACCACCAAGAAAAGTCCTTTCCCTTGTTATCCTGTTTATTTTTTCACAGCTTTGGCTATAAAATTTCATCAGCTCTTTTCCCAAATACTGTTTTATGCCTTACATGGAGCTGTTTGCCATAAAATGTTACATTTCCCCAAAATGCGATATTCTTTCTGATTGCCTAAATCTCTAGGAAAAGGCCTATTTTGGCAGCCAGGGAAGGAGGGTAATAGATGGATGGATTTTCTTTCTCTGGCTGTGAGTGAGAGCAGCTCTGAAGAGCTGCCTAGAAAGCCGGTACGAGGGCAGTGTTTGCAGCATGGTGCAGGGATTTGCAGTATTAGAGGACATCGGAGGGACACGCACATGGGACAACGCTGCAGCAAAGACCACAACAACCGTCCCAGATGGCAACAAAGCAATGGACCCATCTGAGCAGCTCTAGGGCAGTTTGTCCCCCCCATGCCACCAAAGCAGCTCCCACCTGAATAGGTGGCCTCACACTAGATTGGCCAAGACCTTGCAAACTCCTGCCAGGCATGGTGGGCAGCAAAAGCCACATGTGGAATGGCAATTTCCATTACAGGGCATAGATTCCTGTCCTGCCCTCAAAGTCACAACTAACAATGACAAATAAGTAAGCAGTCAGGATTTGGACACATTGGGAACAAGATTGCACAGGCAACCTCAAAGTGCCCTGATTATTCACCAGTCCTAAGACACAGCCTTGGATTTCAAGGTTGTATATGCTCCTGCTAAGGTTACCTACCTCATTCACTGCGAACCACTTAGGGGTGTAGGATGTGTACAGACTTGCTTGCATTATTTGCTGTGCAGAGGAAAGTGTAGCATGACACAAGAAGGAAAGGGAGGAAAGAACTTGGACTGGTTTTTTTGCCTTTGCCAGTGTAGCTCTGACCCCCCTCTGCCCCAGTGACTGAGCTTGTCTTATGTTGAGTCTCCTCACTCACAGAGAAATGCACAGAGTGAAAGGTATAGCCACAGCCCCCAAAATGTGTCCACAATATCTCTACTTACCAGGTTTAATGGCAACCTTCTGTCCAGCCATCAGAAACGCCCATGGCAGGACCAGTCTGACTCAGGCACTCATCTCAAAGCACGTATTTGCAGGAACTGGAGCCGGTTTTCTCTCCAACAGTGAAATCTCTTGTGGCCAGGAAGTGCCTCTGCTCTCCTGTTTGGATGAACATAGACCCACGGGGATGAGGTGAATCCCAGCCTTTTCTAGCAAATGTTTTTTTCAGAACAAGGGACAACTTGTGCAGGAGACCTAGGAGCCATAAAGACAAGGACCCATGATCTAAGTGGTATAAGAGAACTTCAGGAAAAGATTTTATTGTGGTTTGTCATGGTTCTTTCTTGTGTATTGTATTATATTATACAAGCTGTCAGAGAACTTATTCATAAGAAAAAAATGTTACCTGGTGATGTCCTTTGCCCTCTCACTTTTCTTCATTGTGGGATGGCAGGCATACCGGCTAGATGAATCCTGACTCCTCTGTGTGCAGACACATAGTAACAAAAACTCGAGGACTCAACAGGATCTTCCCCATCCACAGCCACTGCATACTCAAACACACTTGTAGGCAGCATCGATGGCACAAAAGCCCACATTCCCTGCATTTAATGCATGGTGACATTGGTAAAGTAGACATACTAACTTCCTGCCCTAAATCCCTGATCATCATCTTCTAATTTCTTTTTTGTGGCAGAAATTCCAAGAGAGTGAGGAGTTTGGTGTAGATCTTCTTTTAAAGCAACTATTGCTTTTAGAACTCATGCTGTGCATACTAAAATTTATGAAATTTGATATTCAGAATCTGATTCAAATGCCTTACCAAAAGGATTTTCCAAAGTGCTCTGACAGATTTTCTCTGTCTCCTTTTCTCTCTCTCTCTCTCTCTCCGTCTTCATCACTGCTTTTTTTCACTTTCCTGCATATGTGCTCTCTACTGCCAAGAACTCAGTCATTCAGCTGGTTAGTTGGGTTGTCTCTTTGATAGAGAAGAATCAGCCCAAGAAAATACATCCTTAATTACAATACTTTGAAATTTACCCTTCACAATATTCAAAGACTACTTAGGGTTTCAGTGGCCAGGAGGTAGTTAGGCTGTGTTTGCTAGTGTACTGTCCCTTGCAATAATCAGGCATTGTTTTATTTTGATCTAATGAAGGCATCTTCTCTGCTGCCCCTAGTAAAATGGCATTTATCCATCATCAGAGGCTGTAGAGCATATTCTGTTGCAATTAAAATTGCAGTAAACTCTTTGCTAAAATATGAAACTGCCAAGAAGGGAATTCCATGCTTAAGAATTTACACAGGTATTGACCTCTGTGTATTTGCTCTTGAATATAAACCTGCCTGGGCCTCCAAGAGCCAGGAGGAGAAAGTCTACTGGACACTATCTCACCTCTGCCAAGCTGATGGTGGTGGTGAGGCAGCACACAGTGTTGGTGGGTCAGCACACACTCACAAGGCTTAAGGACTAGGGAAATTACCCTTCCCCTGTACTCGGCGCTGGTCAGACCACATCTTGAGTACTGTGTCCAGTTCTGGGCTCCCCAGTTTAAGAAGGATGTTGAGCTGCTTGAGAGGGTCCAGAGAAGGGTGACAAGGATGGTGAAAGGACTGGAGAACAAGCCCTATGGGGAGTGGCTACAGGAACTGAAGTTGTTCAGCCTGGAGAAGAGGAGACTCAGAGGTGATCTGACTGCTGTTCACAACTACCTGAGAAGAGGTTGCAGTCAGGTGGATGTGAATCTCTTCTCTCAGGCTGATGACACCAGAACAAGAGGACACAGCCTCAAACTACGCTAGGGGAGGTTTAGGCTGTTAGGAAGAGATTTTTCACAGAGAGAGTGATCGCTCATTGGAATGGTCTGCCCAGGGAGAGTCGCCATCCCTGGAGGTGTTTAAGAGAAAACTCGAGGAGCTCAGTGACATGGTCTAGATGTTGGGATGCTTGGATGGATGGAGCATGGCGCCTGTGGTTGCACACTTGTGGGCCTGATCCCTGGGTGGGCGTTCGCTTGAGAGTTAGACTAGATGATCATGTGGGTCCCTTCCAACTCAGAATAACCTGTGAACCTGTGACTGGAGGGAGGACTTGTGCACCTGTTTCGGACGACAGGATTATGAGCCAGTCAGGATATTAGGAGCCAATGTGCAAGTGAAACAGAAGTCATTAGCGTGCTGTCTCCAGAATAGATAAATGCACATGTGAGAGCATATATGAGGTGGTAGAGCATGTCCAGAGGACAACCAACCTGGTGAGGGATCTAGAGCACAAGGCTTATGAAGAGTGGCTGAGGGAGCTAGGGTTGTTTAGCCTGGAGAGGAGGAGGCTCAGGGGAGACCTTATCACTCTCTACCACTGCCTGAAAGGAGGTTGTAGCCAGGTGGGGTTAGATCTCTTTTCCCAGGCAACAAGTTATAGGACAAGAGGAAAGAGCGTCAAGGTGTGCCAGGAGAGGTTTAGTTTGGATGTTAGGAAAAATTTCTTTACTGAAAGTGTGGTCAAACATTGGAACAAGTGAAGAAGTGGAATCACCATCACTGGAAGTGTCCAGAAAACATGTAGATATGGTGTTTAAGCACATGGTTATTGGTGCATAAGGACTTAGGGAGCACAGTTGCTTGTCTCAAACACTGTTAAGGCCATAGAAGAACTTTGCCATGAGATAAGCACAGAATGGAGTGACAGTAAACTTTAGGCCTAGTGGAGGTGAGGTCTGTCTAGCACATCCTGGATAATGCATCCAGACAAAAATGCCCACTGTTACAAACCATGTAAGGAAGAAACTGCTCATATTTATATCATCGGTCAAACGAAGACCATTACAAGTTATGGGGCAGATGACGTCTAATACCACCAAAGCTTTCCCATCAAATATGCCTCTGTGGATACCTGGAAATTGTACTGTAAGTTAAGCCACATGATAGGAACCTGGGATAAAATAAAGGTATCACTATTGTCTGAGGATTATCTTGGAGCTAGGGAGAGGTTAACTAAACTGTGGGAGAAGAATTTATCACTCATAATGGACACAAAGAATGTAGAATTTGTGGGCTACAAGGAAAGCCAACTCAGCAACTGCACTGCACAGCTGTTCTGACTGGGGAAAAGGTAATTCTGACAGGGGGAGATGGGGACCACTGACCACAACCCACGAACTCAAGAAACCCACAGACTCAAAAGTAGAGAAAGACTGAGGAAGCGGACTAATTAGCATTAGATGTGAGGGAATCATTTAACAAATAGAATAAGAGAACTATCTTAAATTCAATGAGCAATAACTCCTTTGTATGAGAAAATACATAAATAATGAACATTTTTGAATGACCTTGGGACCCTTCACCACGGAGAAGACTAGGGTGAAGAAGGACTGACAGGACACTGCCTGGATCCATGGATGGTGACAATCTTTTGCTTAATATCACCCTCTCCCTCCTCTCTTTTCTATTTCTTTCTATCTCTCTACCTCACATTTTATTGTTAAATAAAATCCTTACTATTGATTTTGTCAGACGGTCTTGTTTGCGCCTAATTTGGGCAGGGACATCTCTCACTAATTGGATCTTAACATGGTGGTTCTGGCAGTGCTGGACTAATAGTTGGACTCAATGATCTTAACAATTCTGCAACTCTGTATATACAAATATATATGTACATCTCTTTACAAATGCACATACTTTTATATATATACATATATAGTGTGTGTGTACAAATGCACATATGTATACAGTACAATCAAAAACAAGCCCAGCAGCCTGACATGGGGGGTTACCCAAAGCTTCACATTGCCAGTCCACTTTACCACAGAGAAGTGAATAATCAACATGGTGCTATAGAGAATAAAAAATCATGCTGCTTTCTCACCTTCTCACATTGATATAAATCCCAAACTGGATGGAGACCTTGATTTTTGAAAGTTTATTCCCCTCCTATTTATTTTAATTGTATGGAAAACCAACTGACAACACTTTGTTACTGGTCATTCCTGATCCCAGTCTGAAGGCAAGACAACCCTACCAAAACAGGACAAGACAAGCAAGCGAGAACTGACACTAGCCAGTGACCAGCTGAGTCCCTCATACTATAAGACCAGCATACAGCAGGAGGTCAAATCCATAGCTTGTCTTAGATTGACTTAATGAACATTTTTTCCTTCATTCAGACTGCAGACAAATGGGTTTAGCCTGCCCCAGGTGAAGCAGTGGTAAAAACTCACTTGGATATCACTAAGTCCAACAAGCTTCCCTCTCCATTCCTCAACTTTTTATTTTAACCATTATATTGAAAAAGTGACCATTATTTTAGACAGTTGTACTCATAATTATGAACAACTTGAATCTTCATCCAAAACAGCTTCTACTCTCCACCAGGGATTGCTCAAGGTTTGTTTTGTAGGCAGTGGTCTGACTCAATTCTTACTTAAGATATAATTTATTCATTATACCAAGCTTGGGTGTAAGCTCTGAGAAGCAGTATTCTGCAAATTTAATAGGGCTAAAAATTCCTTTTGCTTCTTATTCTTGTCACTTATAGCATTTTTAACTTTGCCCAGAGTAAAACAACAGAAGTAAAAATATCACCCATCAGAAGAACAGCGCGGTGTACTATATGTAAATATATAAACATGCCTGGCTTTCAGCAAAAGGAAAAGCATAGAGTGGTACCTTCAGGTTACATCCATCACATCAGCCCTTTTTAAATATGAGGACCTGATCATTGCTTGACTGGTGAGATGTTTCTATGTGTGGGTAGTGCAAAGACAGAGGGATATTGCACTGTAAATTCCGATTGTGTTTCATTTCTCCAAGCTGGGTGGCAGGTCACAAAGATCACTGGGTGCAGCAGCAGAGCAGTTTGTATTTACAATCTGGCAATAACACACTACGGACCAGGGTCTGAGCTTATTTATATGGGTGTCAGCCCAGAAAAGCCTCTTGGTGCCACTGTATTTACACAAGATTTACACCTGTGCAACCAAGAGCAGAATTCGGCCCTAAATTATGATGTAGTTAAAGACCGGGTGTTTCTGAGTCGCAGAGCACTGTTTACACCCACATGAAATGGGTTGTAAAATGCCATTGCGTTGATTTGTTGGAGTGTTAGACTCAATTTGCTCAGGTGTAAATAACTACCTGGTGGGTGGCATAATATTTGCATCCGGTAGCTTAAGGCGTTGCTGTCTGCTGCAAATCAGTCAGGCCTCAGGCTCCAGTATCCTCCCGGGAGCAGGATGGATGCTCCTGGCTAGGAGAAAGTGATGCAATAGCAGATTGCTAATGAGTGGGAGTTCATGGGGCATGACATACATGGAATAAAATTGGAATACCTTGTGTATACTTTCATTATTTTTTGCAGCTGAAGTCTCGTGTCCTGATGACTCCCTTAGCAATCTCTCCACCGAGAAGCACACCAGAGCCAGATATTAGCTCAATCCCTCAGGATGCAGCTACAATTCCCAACTCGGACACTCCACAGGCTCTCACAGGTACTCAGTCTCAAGTGCTTCTTGATCAAGGAGTGAGCAGGAACCACAGGCTGACAGCCAGATGCTGTGGGCTTCCCAGAAGAGGCAGAGTTTATGAAAATGAGGTGTTTGCAGATAGTCTGATGACCAATGACAAGGAGCACAGTCCTGCAAGACTATTTTGACTGCCATGTGTTAAGTTTAATGGAGATTCAGTTTCATCCCTCTTGAAATGTGACCATCAAAACCCCATGAATGCTTCATTTTATACCCAAAACACACCCCCATCAAATATGTTGCAATGACCAGACTAAATCCCTATGTGAACATGAAGCATCTGTTACGGCTGTGAGGAGAAGAAGAATAGAAGAGCCTGGTCTGACTGTAGGCAGGGTTACCAGCGCATAAATCCCACTGCCTTATCACAAGCAGCAGACGTCATTTTTGAATGCAATTGAAAAACACAGCCTTATTCTTTTTTTTTTTTTATATTACCATAAGTGATATAGGTTAATGTTTTAAACTGATGTAAATGAGAAGAAAATCAGCAAGACAGTTGATTTACCCTGAGATTTCAGCAGAGAAATGGATTAGAACCTAAACACAACACACAAATCCCATTATTTCTTAGCTGGAATGCACAGAGGAGAAGTTTTCCATCTGCTGTGGTGGCAGAATGATACTAAACGTAGTGACAATGGCAATAATCATATATTTTATTCTCATTTATCCTTTCACATGTGAAGTCTGCAAAGGGTTTGGCAAACACCAGCCAAGAGGTGTTTCACAGCACTGCCCTGAGAGTTGTGGCTGAGGCTACTTCTGGAGGGGGACAGGGAGGCACAGTCTACCAACCCTACCAGATCACTGGGGTGGGGGCAGAGGCTCCGTGGGCCATTTCAGGCTCTGTGATGCAGTGCTTCACACCTCTGTCTGATCATCCCCATGTCACTGGGACCTTCTCTCCCCACACCTTCACAATGTTGTGTGCATGCTTCCACCAGAGCAGGGTTTTCGGGAGATAGGGGAAAGCTCAAGCCGTTTTTTACCTCCCCATCTTCAGAAAAAGGACCCTAGGGATCCTTACCCTCCGCTGAGGGACTCAGCACACTGCCTGCAGGCTGCAGAGTCCGTCCCACAGCCACAGCTGAGGCCTAACAAAACCAGTGGACTGTCACAGCAGAAACCACATTGTGCAGATTTGTTGAGGTGTGGCACTCTGCGATAGCTGCACTCTGACATCCCCCTACAATTCATGTGTGCTCCTGCTGCATTTCGTAGCACTATCCCTTTGTTTGTTTGGCACTTGGAAGGTGTAAAGTGGGATGTAACGATAAGTATTATTGCCATTATCCTCCCGTTTACCGAGGATATACTGCTTGAGCCCTTTCTGCTGGTCCCTGAGAGATGGGGTAGCAGAGTGCACTGTGACAGTCGCACTAGATTTTCATTATGGTGATGCAAACTGTAAATTATTTCCAGCTTTATACAGCTGTCATCATGTCCTCCACTCCACTTGATGGGGGTTTTTTGTCACATATCTGATTTCTGTCAGAGGGTAATGTTATATTGTTTGAGAGATGACAGTTCGAGCACACTCAGCCAGCTATTATATGTCTCACTTTAGCCTGACTTGAGATTCTGTCTTAGTCTCCCTTAGTTACTGTGATGTTATCTCTGCTTTCTCCAAGATGCAGTTAGCCTCAGTCAAGCTTAAAATACGTTCATAGTAGTGAGGAGAACACTGAATTTTTTGGCTATTGCTGGCAGGCTGGATGGCTTGTAGAAAAGCTGCCTTTATAGGCAACAGCTTGTAAGAGGTTGCATCCAGTGCTTGTCTGCGGAAAGGCTGGGGCAGACCCTTTCACAGCCTCTCCTGTGCAGCAGTCACGCTGCTGTGGTCATAAATGGGGATGTAGCACTGCATACCATGTACAGTTTCCCTCGGGGAGGTGCAGTTTGCAAAGGTTTGGGTTGGACATAACAGTTCAGGGAGATCCCTCAGACCAGAGACTCTGCTGTGGCACTGTGCAGGCTCAGCTCAGAATAAACCTCCAGAAATTACAGCTGCTTTAGGGTCAGAAGAAGCAAGGATCCAAAGGCTTTCCAAAACTCATATCAGAGGTGTGCTTCTCAGGCTCTCAATGAGTTGCTCTAAAACCACAAAGAGGAAAAAAACCCACATAAACAACACCAAAACACACCCCAGGCTGGCATTCACACCTTGCTGTAAAGTTGCTCTTATGACCCACTGTCCTGCAGTCTCAGTCCATTTTTCTAGTCATGAGCTGCATGGACAAGGTAGACTCAAGAGAGCAATCCCCAGGCATGCACAGGAGTTTCTTTAGATGCATGTAGCTTATCCTAGGCTGTGACAGTGAGCTAGACCCAAACTCTGCCTGCTTTGCTTTGGCAGTGGCTGATCAGTGTGAGGAAGTCTGGCTCTGCCATTGCAAATGGCAACAATTCACCGGTGAATGGAAAAATGTTGGAAATAAATCAAAATGTATAAATCTAGTGTTTTCTAGGATGTTCTCAAGACTGTTTTGTAATAACCTTGTTGGGATTTTGTGTCTACAGTCTGCATTTATGTCAACAAACAAGCAAATCTGGGGCCGTACCTTGACAGAAAAAAGGTGCAGCAGCTGCCAGAGCACTTTGGCCCTGAGCGGCCATCGGTGGCCCTGCAGCGGGCAGTGCAAGCCTGCATCGACTGTGCACTCCAGCAAAAGGTGGTCTTCTCCCTCATCAGGCAAGGCTATGGAGGCGAGATGGTGTCAGGTAAAGCATCTTTGTAAGGGTCTGTGGCCAGTAGAGAAGTGCTTGAAGTCTTAACCTGATCCCAAATTCTGACTGCCCTGGATGTCCTGTTCACGTCAGTAGGCTGGCAACCAGCTTTGAACATCACCTACACCTTTGTAAAATGAGATGCTGAAGGAATAGGAATTGCTTTGTTGTCAGATGAAAGAATACCAGTAAAGTGTATTACAGTGGTGATTCAGGGGAGGAACAGGCACTCCAGAGGCTGGCACTTACCACTTACAGAGCAGTGCTGAGGCCCAGGCTACGAACTGAGGTTTTCATGCAGCTGCACAAAGATGAGCAGCAATGCCAGCCCACTTCATGACACACATTGCTACCACAAGTACACATGTACACCTCACGCAATGAGGTGGTAAAATACCATGGTTGCCCAGAGAAGGAGTGGATGCCTCATTCCTGAAAGCATTCAAGGCCAGGTTCGGTGGGCCTTGGAGCCATCTGATCCAGCTGAAGATGTCCCTGCCAATTGCAGGAAGTTGGACTAAGTGACCTTTAAAGGCCCCTTTCATCTGAAACCATTTTGACACTATGATTCTATGTTGTTCTAAAGGACAATTCTTACAGAGTTCAATTGCTGATCTGTCTTCGACATGCAGTTCATGAGTCAAACCTGCTCTCAGCTGCAGAAATTGCAAAAGTCCCATGGCAATTCCCCATGCAGCAGGACTACAAAAATATATCAGAGAGAATCAGTGACCAAAGAAAACCTTCCAGGAACTCCTCATCTTCCCACAGTGACACTTCTTCCAGCATCCTGATGAGTCTCCCTTGTCCCACGCTGAATCCCCTGGCCTGGATCTCAGTTGAATGTGAACTTCTCTATTATTGAAGCAAGAGTTTTGTGTCACAGCATTGTTTTGGCACATGGGGATGCAGTGAGAATGAAATAATTACGGGAATACGGGAACAGCGCTCTCCAACGAGCTGCTGCAGATGAGTCAAGCATGAACACAAAGCCAAGGACTGCAAGTCCAATCAATTTCACAGGGACCACAGCTGCTCAGCTGTGCCATTGGGACCTTCTTGTGTAGGAGCCCAAGCTCTGGCCCTCTGCGCAGCATATGAATCCTGCTTCTTCCCTCTCCTT
Source organism: Pitta sordida (assembly GCA_013390025.1). Taxonomy (NCBI): domain Eukaryota; kingdom Metazoa; phylum Chordata; class Aves; order Passeriformes; family Pittidae; genus Pitta; species Pitta sordida. Next base: position 124,933 of record WEKX01004422.1, on the reverse strand, counting down.
TAGTTCTCTCTATTCACAGGTGTGCCTTCCCTAAGGGACACCAGAAATACTCTGAGAACAATCCAGACTTATTCACAGAAATGCAAGACTAAAACAATTTAGTGCAAAGCTTCATTTTTGCCTAGTTCTTTGCTGCATATAGGACTTTCATTACAAGCAAGGGAGTCACATTATGCACCAAGCCTGCCAAATTCCGTGGTCTCAGTTCCTCTAAGCTAGCTCAGCTTCAGCCTCACTTGAGCTAAAAGCACCTGGTCAGCATTGGTCCCAACTTCATGCTTCTTCTAATCATCAAGGAAGGGTGAATGGCCTTCTAATCATGGTCTGGCTCTGTGAAAGTATCTCACTCCCAGCCCAGTAGCAGTGCAGACAAATTTTGTCAGGAGCTTTCCAATCTTCCCATGGCTTGGCTCACAGTAGTTCAACCAGCTGTGGAGCATGATCCCTCACAGCTCCTCAGGTCAACAGGAAACCTCTGAAGTTATCCCCAAAATTATAAGTTTAACATTGTAATTTATGCTCGTTGGTAGTGATGAGAGGCTGTTGGATTGAGAAAAATCTTTCTGATGGAGGAGTTCAGGCAGCCATATCATGTAGTCCTCCCTACAAACCTGTGGACACTGAATGTGTGCTGCTACAAGTGATCCTAGTGGCTATCTTGTGATCCCTCCACCCCTCCAACGGCTGGGCCCTTATGCCCTTTTAGGTTACTGATAGCTTTGCCCAAGAATTTTAATTGCTCTGTACTCACCCTTGAGTTTAATCTTACCTGTACATGTATTTCTAAAAAGCCACACTTTCAGGTGAGGAAGATCTCTGAATAAGAGGAAGGAGTGGAAGTGTCTTGCCACAGTCCCGCACAGCAGGATGGTGATGGCTGCAGTGCCACAGGGGAAATTTCTGTTCCCTGAACACTGCTGTGGTCTGCCTGTGCACGTCTGCAAGTGTGAATTCACGCTTCTTGAGCCTGAATAACCAGAGTGATGCCCATCAGTCCATCTCAGATTTCATCAGGACTTTATACAGTGGCAATAACACTCCCTTGTCTCTCTTGGAAACACTTTGTTCTACACCTGCTTGAAACACATATATCTGACTTTTTCATCTCTCTGTCACCTTGGTAGCTTATGGGCATCTGGTGCACCTAAATCATCATTTCTCCTTCCATCAGGTTGTATTGAGCCTCCTCAAATGTTATGGATTGCTGTGTACTTTCCGGATTTTTTCTCTCCTCATTTTTACTGTTACAGAACTAGTCAATCCTTTCTCTGCAATCTTCCAGTCCTCTTCTCCACTGAAAATGTCTCCCAGCTTACAGCATCCACAAAATTTTTTTGTGCCAGCACAGACTACTGCTACTTTCTCTTTGGGACTTGGAGTCTCTTGTCAACTGACCCTGTTGTCATTTCTCATGCAATCATTTCCAGTTTAATTAAAGATTTCTCATACTTTACTGAATTCTAGGTAGACCACAACTGCCAACGTTCCCTTGCCTATAAATGCAATTAACTCAGTAAATACAGATCCACAATGAAGTTGTTACCTATCTCTTCAGTACAACCGTGTCACCTTTTATTCATTCACAGCTATGTCTTTAATTCTTATCTTCCCATTATCTTTTAAAACCTTGGGTATTGCTGAAGTCAGCCTAACAGCCCATCACTATTAGTGATTACTGCAAATCACTTTCTTTCCCCTTCCTTAGACTAGGGTATCATAATTGCCTCCTTCCAATCACACAGTAGAGTTTTCAGATGGATGCATATATTGGAAATCCTTGCACTGCTGGCCATGCCAGGCAGCATCTTCCAGCACTCCAGAAGGAATGTGATCTGAGTCACACAAACTCAGCTCTTTAAGTTCCTCCAATTTGTTGTGTGCTTCAGGTAAGGTAATTATGTAAAATATCTTAAGACATACAAATACTTGAATAAAATCATTTCCCCTGCCCTCATTCTTCCTCCTACCATGCATCACCAGGTATTGAATTGTTCCTGTTTGCTTTCCAGTTTCAGCTTCTTTTGAGGGGAAGCAGCATCTCCAGAGCCTGCTGGTAGTGAACAGCATTGGGTATGTCCTGCGCTTCCTGAAGAAGCTCTGTCGCAGCCTTTTGTGTGACAATCTCTTCAGCAACCAGCCATTCCAGCAGTACAACCCCATGACAGAAAGCCTGGAGGTGTATGAAAACAGACGGGTGGAGGCAGGTAGGCTTCTTGATCAGCTTGTGCTCAAGATTTGCAGAGTTGAAGAAATGACTGCCATTTTTTTGATGCTGTACTGTATATGATAAAGAGCTGCAGGCCTCTGTGGTACCTTTCTAGAGGGAGGCTGCAGGCTGATTGTCTGTATTTTTCCCAGTGGCTACAGAGGATACTTTCAGGTGAGAACCACTGTGTTGAGAAGCAATGGGGATAGGGATAATTTTTAAATTATTGTAAATTTATATGTTTCTCTTACCTCTTTTCCTAAGGAAACAAAACTTGTATGCTCCTATCGTCCTAGTTTCTGTCAGTTGTCTCCTGTAGTTTTTGGCCTCCTCAAGCACACCTGACCCTAAGATAGAAGACTCAAACAGATTAAGTTCCTTCAAGCTTCAGGCAGGCAGGAAGATAAAGGCAAAATCTTCCTCTTTGCATAGAATTCAACCACCACATTAGACACTAAAGTATCCCCACTGACTACCAAGCCCTCTCTGCTTACAGCCTTGCTGTACAACGTTGCCTGTCCCAGGTCCTCATTATCTTCTGCTGATGCACTTCCTTGGCTGCATGTAGAGGTGGGAGGCTGGGTGAGTGTGTGTCCACACTTTGGGGTCACCATAGCATGCCATAATGGGCATTCTCTGACCTGGCACTGCCCCAGCACCTGTGCGCTTCCTTGCATGCATGCAGCTTGTTTTAAGGATTACCTGCAAAGAAAGGTAGTATTGCACATTGGAATGGACTGCCCAGGGAGGTGGTGGAGTCGCCGTCCCTGGAGGTGTTTAAGAGAAGACTGGATGAGGAGCTTAGTGACATGATCTAGCTGGGGGGTGTAGGGCTGGATGATCCTGTGGGTCCCTTCCGGCTCGGAGTGGCCTGCTAGACTGTGAGGGAACTAGGTTTGTGTTACCGCTCTGGGACGTGCATTCGGTCTCTGTACGGGTGTTAGATGGTGAGTCGGACTAGATGATCCTTGTGGGTCCCTTCCAACTCGTAATATTCTGTGAATCTGTGAATCTGTATTCATCCTATGGGGTCTCTCCCTGGGTGAGAGGAGAGAACCCCCCAGAGCAGCGCAGTTTTGCATCAGGGCTGCCAGCATACACCTAAGATACACCTTACTTGCAGTAACACACTCAACCTGGGTCGTGGTGGTCCTGAAAGTCACCTGCCGTGAACAGCATTGGGCTCCCAGGTGGGTGGCACACCCAAGCTCCCTTCTTGCCCACACCTCAACATGTTGGGACAGGGTTCTTGCCCCAGGCAGCCCCCGTGGAGCTGGGACATGCCTGCAGTTCCATCTGCAACCAGTGGCTGGAAAGCTGCCCTGGGGCCCTACTACAGACATTGCAAATGCTAGTTTATAAAAAAATGAAAGATGAAAATTATGAGCCTGAGCCTTCATTTCACCTGCAGGCTTCCTCCTGACTTAAATTGTTTTTCCTTTTCTTTTATTAACAACACTGTGGGTGTCTCTCATGCATTCAGCTTAATGGCAGATAGATCCTGGCTGGAAGAAAGGTGTTTTAGTGCCCGCAATTGTTATCTATGAATGCCTTAGTTGCCAGGAAGACCCTAAATGTGTGTTTTGCACACCAAAGCTGCGAAAGGGCTGTGCACACAGTGCAGAAATCTCCTTTTGTGCAAATAAATCCAGCAGCCACTCTTTCACATAGGGGAGGAAAGTCAGGAACCCAGACTGAAAAGCAGTATTTTTCTTTCCTCTTGATTAGAACATTTGCAGCAGACTGAGTGTTCCTGAGAGGTCAAGGGATTTCTGTAGCACTGAGCGAGTGCAGCCCAGGAGGCCTGGCATTTGTGTTTCTATTTGCATTTTAATTTGCATATACATTTGCATTTACTTTTGCAAGGCAGGGCTGTATGTGACAGAAGGCAACCCTGCAACTGGAGTTTTTACAATGGCTGTTACACTCTGAGCATCTCCCTCCCCACAAAAAGTTAATGCAGATGGACCTGACACCAATCCCACTGGATATCCCCAGACACTGAGGGGCAAGTTATTGTTTTTCCCTCAGACTGGACAGGAAATGTGGTTGTAGGCAAGGTTTCTCATTCCTAGGTCTCCCACTGGGTGGGGGGGACAGTTAATAGTTTGGCAGAAGCAGCATCAGCTGGGCAGCCTGGGCTATCCAGGTGGGTTTAGATTAAATATGAGAAGAAATTCTTTACTGTGAGAGTGGTGAAGGACTGAGATAGGCTACCCAAAGAAGCTGTGGATGCTCCATCCCTGGAAATGTTCCAGGTCAGGTTGGATGGGCCCCTGGGCAAACTAGTCCATGGGGTGGGGTCCCTGCCCATGTCAGATGATCTTTAAGGTCTCTTCCAAGCCAAACCATTCTATGATTTTATGGAGGAGCCACCTGGTGCTGCAGTGAGAGACGCTATGATAAGCAGTGCCCTTTCCAGAGCATCTGGGTGCTCAAGTGGCTGTTTGAGCTGACAGCCCCAAAAGGGGATGCACCTTTCAACAAAGATTAACAGAAAAATGATGAGACAGGATTTAAGGACAGTTTCAGCTGGGCTGTTTTGCTGAAGCCTGTCCCTGTGCCTGTGGGGATGGCCAGGGGGGAGCTCAGCAGCTTCACCATCTAACCCACTGCATCCCTGTGGGCTCTGGGATGCAGGCTGGAAAGCTGGGGGCTGCATTCGATGCAGCCAGGTAGTGGTTTGGAAAACCCTACTACAAGTTTATTCCTCATTCCCAGAGCCCACAGGAAGGAGAAATTAACTGCCACAGAAAGTACTTGAAATGGGGAATTTGGGAGAGGTGAAAGGCTACCTCTTCCCCAGGGCAACTTGTGCCCAGATCAGGAACAGTTTGTCCATGTTCGTGCGACAGAGGAACTGGAGTGATGGCCTCTCATCCTTCATGTTGCACTCACTCAGAGCCAGGCAGGTACATAGTATCCCTGTTCATCATGTCAGTCTGTATTCAACAGCTCCGTTGGCACCACTGGAGTAACTCCAGCTTTAGGCACTCTTGTTCGAAACACTGGGAAGCACTTTTTGAAGTACTGATGCTATTTTACCTAAATCTCCTTCCAGCTCCTCAGGAGCTAATGTTTCTCTGCAACAAGGTCAACACAGGGAGGTCCTCTGCTACACAGAACAGAGTGTAGCAGGTTTCCTCATAGTGGGAATAAAAATGAGAACAGTAGGGGCAATGCTTGCAGTCAGGTCTGTGAGGGTGCCTGTTAGGAAGGAGCAGGGCCATAAGAAAAGACCACAGGAAGCCATGCAAAGCAGCCACATTTTTCATTGTTTTTTTCTCCAGCTTGTAATCGAGATGTTCTTTCTTTTAAAATCATGTGTTTTTCAGCCCGTGTGTACCAATGAATGTAATACATGTATTGATTTTGCTGCATTTACTCTTGATTTACACTGTCAGAAGTGAGAGGACAAGCAGGCATCATGTCCAGTCATATTAATCCACTTATACCATATGGGAGTCACCTTTTAACCTTGCGCCAAAGCACATGCCCCTAAGCCATTATTCACCTGTGCACACAGCAAACTGCCAGATGCTAATGGCTGTGTACAGGCCAGGTGGGATTTGTTGACATATGCATATATCACTTACAATGATGTTTTACATGTCTAAGAAGTACACACTCATCAGGCTGTGGCTGGTGCTGGCCTCTGCAATGAGCCTTGTTGGCTGTGCATTACCCCCACTGCACCTGAGCCCCAGCTCTGTCTGCCCTGCCAGCACCTCTCACACCAGCACCCAGTGGCCCTGCATGTGGGGTGAGGATTCCCCTCCAGCCCTCTCCCGATGTCCATGACTTCACTGCCGTGTCTTGACACATCTACGGACATTCCCTATGCCTCTTTCTCAGCTGTGAAGGGACTTCCTGGCTCATGGGAGCAAATTGTGGGGAGCAGTTGTGGGATGACTCCCAGGAAAATCCTGCATTCAGGTTTGCATTACAGCAAATCCTGAGATGTTACCTGTCCCCGCAGCACCTGGGTTCGAAGCACCTCTGGATCCACAACCCAGGATTTTCTATGAGAGCAGTAGTGAGATTTGAGCTAAAAAGATGGCAAGATCTGGGTGCCTGTGCAGAAAATGCTGTGACGTGTGGGACTGGATGATAGGAAGCCAACAGAGACCCTGTGACGTGCCTCCATACACACACTCTCATTATTTCTCTCATGCTGAGCTAATAGAGGCTTGGATGGGAGAACATCAAAGGGACATTTGTAGGGCACCTACACAGTCTCGAAATGCACTTGTGAAATGTTAGACTATTTTTCAGAAGAACGCATGTTCCCTATAAAACTTCTGACTAACCTGATGGTGAGAACAGAAACTGAGGTAGTGTCTCCATGTGGGAAGCATGAAGCTTGATAAACATCTGCTTTCCCCTTTCAAACAATCTTTTCTTTCAGACAATCTTTTCTTTGCTCTTTCTGTCCTGACCCTTGGATTTTGGCTATTTTGTGCTGTTAGACAATTGATGTGCTCCATATGGAGCATGACTGCATGTGGTGCAGAAAAACCTTCTTTAAGCAAGGACTCCTGAGGCCACCCTGCATCATTCTCATCATGGGGGAAAGCAAGAAGGTGTGTGAATAAGGCCTCCAGCCTTGCTCTTCTCCCCATGGCCAAGTCAAATTTGTCTGCTTAGATACCATATGGAGTTCCTTACCATTCTCCTCAGGAGAACAGTATCTCTTCCGTGGCACTTCTTGGAAGTAGGGATCTATATGAAGCAGAAGCACAGCAGGAGGTAGAGGTTCCCTGTGCTACATTAATGCCCCTGTCTATAGGAGTGTGGGCTTTTCCTATCCACAAACACTTGAAAAGTTGGTATGGGAAGTGATATAGCAACGTATAATAGGAGGATGTCTAGTAGGCATGACACTAGCCTGGGAGCTGGATTTTTGTAAGGGACTTTCCAATTGACTCTGTGGATGAGTCACCCTTCCCTGCTGTGCTCTTATTTGAGCATTTGTTGAAGAAGGGCAATAATTATTGCTACCTTGTGCAAAGCCCTCCTAAAACAGCTATGGAAAAAATAATGTGATAGAAACCCACATATTATTACAATCAATATTTTCAGTTCCAAGCACCAAATAAAATGCAGCTCAGAAATTTCAAGCCCTGAGAGAACAAGAAAAATGTTGTCTTTCCCCCTTCTAGTACTGTGGCTTATTTAATCTTGTCTTGTTGCATGTTATGAGAGGAAGAGTGCTCCTGGCTTCTCAGCACACTCAGAATAAATGGCTTTTATGACTATCAATATCTTCGGTGCTCCTCAGCATTTAATTACCTGCAAAAGCCATTTATTGCCTCATATATTTCTCTACCATGATCATTATCCTTTAAACAATAAATAAAGCATTAAGGTCACTCTTAAAGAGGGAGTAGAGCCATCCAGCCACAACAAAGTATAATATAAAAAGTTGACCTGGTCTTTGGACTGATGACAGAGCCTGCAGTAGAGTGGAGAAAGGGTGGGATTCCTTCCTTCCTTCCTTCCTTCCTTCCTTCCTTCCTTCCTTCCTTCCTTCCTTCCTTCC